>PYHW01010552.1:2109306-2133373 GCA_013186435.1 Turdus rufiventris
CTCACAAGGAAAAACAGAGGGGCAGGTACTGATCTCTTCACTCTTGTAACCAAGGACAGAATTCAAGGAAATAATGTGAAGCTGAGTCTGGGGAGGTTTAGGTTGAATATCAGGTAAAAGGTTCTCCACCCAGAGGGTGGTTGGGCACTGGAACAGGCTCCCAGGGAAGTGGTCACAGCCCCAAACCTGATAGAGGCCAAGAAGTGTTTGGACAATGCTCTCAGTGACCTGATGTGACTCTTGGAGTTTCCTGAACAGCTTCAGGAGTTGAACTCAATGATCCTGATGGGTCCCTTCCAATTCGATTATTCTATGATTCTATGTCTGCATCAGACATCACTTGGAGCAGTAGGAGCATCTCTGTAATTCAAAGCCATGTATGCAAAGGCCCTGACTTCCCCATCTTTTATTTTGGACTAACTCTAGTTTGCTCCTCTGGATTTAGGCTCATCAGAAGTTGAAGCACATTTGATGGTCCTCTGGAGGTCATTTTCTGGCTTAGTTTAATCCAAAAGGAATTCAGTGTGCACATTCTGAGAGGGCAATACAAAGTGTGAAAAATTGTGTGTGGCAATTAAGACATTCACTTCAGAAGTAATATCTAGATCCAGCTTGAAAAGCTGATGTAGCTGCAAACCAGGAAACCAGTCTCCCTATACAAATCTCATCTCCAGAATCAAGAACCTCCCCTGTAGTTTTTCTGAAAAGAAGGACTCGATAATATCCTCTGAAAGGCAAATGTGCCTGCAACATTTTGGTTTGGAGTAATGAAGAAAGCAGGAGTTTCTCGAGAACTTAACATCACCTTCTCGCCTTTGCTTCATACAGATTTGACATGCAAACAGCCTGAACCCTCTGATCCCAGCAATGCAAAAGGGAATAATAGCAATGTGTGCCTTTACAAAGATGAATAATACATCTTGCGCATATAGTGGATTACCTAAAACTCAGATATTCACCATTGCATATACACGAAGTTTACTTATCTGCAGAGTTCCAAGGACCTGAAAACAAAAAGAAGAGTTTCCCAATTAAGCATTTGTGTACTGAAATATCAGCGATGCTAGCTAGTGCTACATTCGGTGGAAGGAGAGTTCATTTACAGATCCTATGTAAATTTTGGGGTGATTGGCTGGTTTTACGTCAAGTACTTGCATCCATTCCCATATGTTTCTGTCTCCAATTTAATACAATTTCAGATCTGTGGCATGCATGGGGAAGAGCATAATCCACAGGTGGCTGTGCAGCTGCTGAGCCATATAGGCTGTTCATGCCAATATATATTGCCTATACTACATATACAAGTGTAGAGTATGCCATCTCCTCACCACCCAACAAAATCCTGACCCACAATTATTGCCTCTTCTTACTGTATCTTTATAGGAAACCTTTCTATTATCCCACTACACCTTGTTCATGGTATACAAAAGCTGACACTTAAGTTCATCAGCATACATAGACTCAAGGGGTAGTCAGCACAGATTGACTCAAGGGAAATCATGCTTGACCAGCCTGATGACCTTCCACAATGAAACAACGACCTGAATGGGTGAGCAGAGAGCAGGCGGTGCTGTCTACCTTGACTTCAGAAGGGTTTTCACAGTGTGTCTCAAAATATCCTCAAAGGAGACCTCAGGAAGTGTGGGCTGGATGAGGGGACAGTGAGGTGGATTGAGAATCGGTTGAACAGCAGAGCCAGATGTTTGCAGTCAGTGNNNCAGGGTCTGGTTGGAGGCCTGTCACAAGTGGTGTCCCCAAGGTTCAATAGTGGGCCCAGTACTGTCTGATTCATTACTGACTTGGATGAAGGAGCAGAGGCCTCGTCAGCAGCAAGTTCATGGACAAGACAGAGCTGGGAGGACTGGCCAACACCCCAGAGTGCTGTGAGCTCTCCAGAAGGATGTTGACAGCTGTGGACGCACTGTGTGCAGGGATAAAGTGCAGGCAATGCTCCTCCCAGCTGAGGTGACTCCTGGCAGGCACCTCTCTGACTTTTTAACCTCTCTTCCTTTAAATGGCAGTCCTGAGGGTAGTACAAAAGGTATTTCAGGTGTGCAGCCTCCCAGAGCACAAGGGCTCCCTGTTCCTTTCACAGGAGCAGGATTTGTGAAGAACGGTATGTAGGGGGCCTCAGCAAATTTTCTTTCCATTAGGGCCTCCCTGTGCTTGCAGGTTTTTTTCAGGGTTAGGGTACTCCCCGTCTCTCAACCATCCTTTGAAGAAATGCTGAGCACCTGCTATGTCCATTAACTTCAGAGGGAGCTGCAGGTACTCAACACTTCTCAGTGGTGACTCATGGATATCCATGGGCACTGTGGGCACTTAGCACCTCACAGCTGCTTTGTTGGGGATCAGGCCCTCGCAGAGGCTCCAGGAAAGTCCATACAAACTGTAGGACACATGTGCCTCTGTTAGAGAAACTAAAATTGGCCTTTTCCAAAACATACATACCCAACCAAGGCTCAAGGGATGTTGAAGTACTGAGGAGCTTGTAGTACTTTCTTGAAATTCACACTATTCTGTTGACATAATAAAGGTCTCCTGCGTACAAATTTTAAGAGACTTGACTGTGCTCTTCAGAAGAAGAAAATACACAATACCATAAGTAAACATATAAATCAGTCAGAGAACCTAGAGATTAAGGATTGGGTTCATAAAGCTTTATGTCCCATATATGAAAAGTGCCAAAACTTGCTCTTAATGACTTTGGAAAAGGTATGTGCTTTTTCTGTAGCCGTAGTTCTTTTCCCCCTTGTTAGCAAAAGGTTTCATTCTGCACTTGAAAAACTCACATGCCAGGAAAGGGAGAAAAAAAGATGAGTGGAATTTAAGCAAAAAATAATAAAAATCATTTGTGGTGCAAGTGCTCAGCCTAAGCTATATTTATTCAGTTGACATTTTTTTCCAAAAGGACTAATGTGTAAATTAATGCACACAGAGGCAGGTCTGAATTATACTCTGGTCATTTATAATATGCAARTTTTTATGTGACAAAATTTTTACTCTCTTGTTCAATAAAACAATAAGTAGTTATGCAGCAGCCAGAGTAGCCAGTGATTCACTTACTTACACAGGATGCCAAGAACCTTCTTGAGGGAATACACTCACCAATCTGTAATGAAAGCCTCTTGTACTTGCTGTAGTGCTTCAGGGCTTAACAGAATTCCCAAAGACAAAAGATGAATGAGATATAGTAGCAAGCATCACAGAGGCCAGGTTTGGCCTGGAGGTGACCACATGCAACTCAACTTCTCTGAAGCTTTACAGCAAGCATGCCACACTGTGCTAAATGCAATCCAATGCCTCTTGGCTGCCAGATGGTTCATCCTGCACCATTTGTTCAAATCTGCTCCTTTGGCTAATTTTGTTAATGTCACAGAATCCACAGAGAAAAAGCTTACAAATTAACCCAGATATGTACAGAAAAGTGTGTTCTATGTGCTTGCCATGTTCAGTCAGAGACACAAAGTTTCCCATTGTGTGTGTTTTAACGGGTGGTAAAAAAGGAAAATCCTGAAATCAGGAGAGTGGGAAATTATTATTATTTGCTTTTCACTACAGTCAAAAAACCAGAAAAACTTAAATGAACTGTCTGGACAGAACAAGACTTAAACCAAACAGATCTCTCCACCCAATTGCGCAGTGTGCTGACACAAGGATGTCATGATGATTTAATGGATATATTGGTTAAAACCAAGGTTAGTACAAATCCATGAAAGTCTGTTGATGGCTACTCCATGATGACTGTCCAGATGGGCATTCAAGGTCAAGTTGAACCGGGACCTGTGTCACCTGGTCTAGTTGAAGGTGCCACTGCAGAGCAGCTGGACTAGATGACCTGTAAAGGTCTTTTCCAAACCAAAATATTCTTTGGTTCTATGAAACATGCAGATAAACGTGTTCCTCAAAAACTGCCTGGAATTGCAGGGATTTCATTTCTCAGGACGCCATGAAGTATCCTTTGCAGGCCTTTTCCAGGTGAGGTAACCAGCAGTGCAGTATTGCAGTACTGCAGCATTGCAGTAGATCTCTTAGTGTTAAGCAACAAATTCAGGGTAGATGTGGAGGAATTGTCATGGCTTAAAATTCTGACTTTAGTTTATAGTAGCAGTGTCAAAACTGATATCAGTCAGGGACTAAAGTCTTTGTAATTCAATAAAGAATTAATTTCAAATAATGGAAAACATTAAATTTTCTTCCACATAGATATCCAAACAATATCCAGTAGACAGTGTGAACTTTTGGACATTGCTGCAGTATTTTCTCTCATTAATCACAGATCTTGTTGTGGCTAAGGACCTGAGAGAAGGATGTACCGAAGAAAGTTGCTGTCATTAGCATTATACCAAACAAAATCTGAACTTTGTGTATTTAGGGAGATGAAAATATATCAGTGTAAAAGTGCTACCTGCTCACTGTAAGGACCAAGAAAAATAGCCAGGTGGTCTCTACCCACTTACTCTTGTGCATGTCTGTGAGGGTCTACACTCATTTGTACTGATGTCTAATCCTGCATGCAGGACAGGATGGCTTTCCAGTCTCCTGTTTGCTTGCATTCTTTTGGAAGTGCACATTCCTAGGGGAATGAACCCAGACTGAGGAATTCTTTAATATTTTTGGACTCCACATATTTCCAAATGGACCTGGAAAATAAACCAACCTTTGGGTGATAAATCAAAGATTAATTTATATAAGAAAACCAGAAAAGTCTCCTCCAATCATACATGCAAACAGTAACTTATCACACATTAAATTCTAGATGTCAGAAAGTAGCCGTCGCAACCCAAGCGCGCTGCAACTCCCTTGGAAAGCTGAGTGATAAATCTGTATCTTTTGCACAAGATGAAGCATTATCATGCCCTGGAGATTGACTGGCTCTACATTCATGAAAGGCAAAGAAGGAGGCAGTGACCCTGGAAAAATCTCATACTGGTTATTAACAAACAGCCGGTAACATACCTGTAAGACTTGTTTAATGCTTACTGATAAATGCTAATATATATTGCTAGCAAATTCTCTGAAAGGGATCCAGACCTTGAATGGACTATTTCCTGTAGAGACAGTCTGACTGGGATTTTCATTCATAGGCTTTTGAGGTTATTCCAATACGTCTGACAGTGCTATACACACCAGAGCTTCATTCTTCCCTCTCCTACACCATGTATATCAGAAATAACTTCCAGACACAAAGAATTCTCACTAAGGAAGTGTTGAGATGTTGGTATGAAAAAATGTATTTTGTCAAAATATTTTTTTTCTCAGGGTTTTCACTTGTTTCATATTATTTTTAATAGAAAGTGCATTTGTTTAAAAATGTTTCTGCTTTTCGTGCTTATGGTAAAATATTTTGAAATTAGAATTTTGTCTATAAGCCAAAAAAATTAAAGAAAAATCTGTCTAAGAAACTGAGCAATGTTCAGGGTTCTTTCTTAAACTTTTGGCAAAGAACTTTGAAATCAATTAAATATTTTCTTGTTGTTTCAATTGACTGTTTAAATTGTCACATGAAGTCTATCAGCTTGCTGAAATAAAAAGCAGTCTTAAGGGTACCACAAAAATAACACTGCAATTCCCATGTATTTTTAGATTTGCATATAACTTCTCTTCTACCTCACAACATCAAAGCAGTTCTCCATTGTCCCCACTAGAGATTTTGCAGTTTCACAGAGAATGGGAGAGGCAAGTGGACTGATGGCATTAGATGTTTCAGCCTTCAAGGCAAGTAGTGTTTGGCACTTTTTTATTTGTTTGTTTGTTTGTTTTGTTTTTGTTTTTGTTTTTGCTTTTGCTTTTGTTTTTTTGTTTTTGTTTTTGTTTTTGTTTTTCGTGATGGAGGTGGAGGATAGACCCAAAGTGACAATTTACCCATTTAAACTGTATTTCATGCAATCTCTGTACCCATCTCATTAGACAGCATTTGTTGGACTACCCATTGGTCTTTGGCCCATGGTCACCTCTTCCACCCTCCTGCTCAAATCAGGGTCAAAACAGCGTTCAAACCGAGATGTCCGGGATTTTGCCCTGTGAAGTCTTGAAAACCTCCAGCTACAGAGATTTTAAGGCTTCTCTGGGCAGTCTCTTTCAGTGCTTGGCTCTAGTGACAAATAGTTGCAACTTACTCATCTATCCAGGAAAGGGATCATCATAAAGCGATCCATCAATAAGAGAAATACTTGATTCATGAATGCTGTACCATACCCCATAGCCTCTCAGTTTCTGGGAAGCCATTGACATTTAAGGGAGATAAGGAACATTTGCATTACATTCTGCAGAGGACATGGCTGAAAAGCATCTTGGAATCTGATAATTTGTTGGACTTCACAGGTATCTGGGGTGTGAAGCAGGGGACATGACTGAAGCTGGGACATAAAAGCAGCTGTAACATTGCTTGCTTCTTTTTCGGAGGGAAGTGCTTGACAGCTGGAGCCCATCTAACAAATCTCCGGTTTAGGAAATGCAGTGATTCTTCCACCTCAAGGGACAGTGATTCAGATGCTATTACATCGTTTAGTCTTTGGAGTCAGTATTTTCATGAGAAGATGTAAATTGTTTCCTGATAATGTAAGATTAAAATCTTTATGCTACCTTGCTTGTGTTGGGCCTCTTGGCTGCTCGTAATGTATCTGATCATGGATAGTTGCTTCATCAGCCATGGCTATAGCTGCTTTAATTGAAGCAGATCTCTGGTGGCTCCTGCCCTTTCAGATTACTGGAATATGCTCCTGGTGATGGCTACTTGGTCTCCTCACTGAGGACTCTGAAATATGGGTCATCTTTGATGTCTATGTTCTTTAAAGTACAGCCAGATGGGGAGAATATCATACAATATAAGGTAGACTATATTTGTACTTCATGGGGATACTGCAAATTCAGTCTAAGCTATGGAGTAATGTCTGAATGTTACTGTTTTTTGGCTGCATTAGGGATGTCTTGTCCTCAGCTTTGGATAGACAGAAATACTGATGCTGGATATACTGTCTTCTTGTCTAGAAGGCATTTATCTGGAGACTGTGAATCAGCTGAATAACACTGGTATAATTTAAAATATCTGTATGCACTTGGAAAGCCATGAGTTGGCTATAGAGTCAAAACATGACTTCCAGATATGTGATTTGCAAAAGTAAGTCCCCCATTTATCTCATGATAGTCTGGAGAATCATGACCTCAGGCTTATAACTTAATGACAGTATTCATGGCCTTCTGTCCTGTAACAATATTCAGTCTAATTGTGTATTTTTAAAAAATATATTGGGTACCTTTTAGGACACAGTGACACTTAGGTGAGCCTTAATACTGTGTGAATTTACAGACTAAAAGTAGCCTGGATATACTCAAGCATATGAATCAATTTGTCCATTTAGTAGGTTTTTCAGTCACAAGACCTTTGGCAGATCTGTAATATTCCAAGAGCCCAAAATTGTGTGATTTCCTCTTTCTGAAAACTAGCTTGATTTTTTTCCTGCTCACATCAAAAAAGACTTAAAATGTGAGGGTTTTTTCTTTACCAGTGATGAAATTGTTACAACCACTATTGCTGTTCAGTAATTTTTTATTGGTTTTGTTTATACTTCGGCTTTAGCTTCTTTTGCAGTGGGGTGGGGATTGGAGTGTCCGTCCCTTAATTGCAACAAAATTGCTGTGGGAACTATTACCGAGTGCCCTTCTGGGTTTTGGAGAGGCTAAGTTTGCAGCGCTTTTTGTTACTTTAATTCTGTGTTTGTTTAACATTCTCTCCTCAGTATTAAGTCTGGCTTTGTCTTGTGCCTATTGGCGGGAAGGGGTGGGAGGGGGAGCTCTATATACTTTGGTGATTTCTCAGGGTATGCTTGCTCTTGCCTGACTGAACACATCTTTGAAGACCTCTTCATATGGTTGCACTTGTGAGTTTTATTGTAATGGCATTTATTGCACCTTCTTTTCTGTCTTTCATGGAACTTTTTTCCTAGAGCGTTTTTGGGGTTTTTTTCCAAATCATTCACTGACACCTGCATCACCTCCTGAGAAAATGTCATTGCTGCCTCTTTACCAGCATGAGCAAAGTCTTCCTGCTTTTCTGTGATAGATCATGACCCCTGACCTTTTCACCAATTGTGTTTCTGCATTTTAGGTGGCCCTGGTTTATTACTAGCTCTTCTGAATCAAGGGGCCCAGAACAAAACAGACTCCATGAGTTATGCTCCTGGAGTCAGTGGGACTGCTGGTATGACTAAGTGCTCACCAACATGAGCCAGGATCTCATGCCTGAGTTCTAAGTTGTGAAAAGGGGAATGCTTTATGTCACTGATTTACTCAGGTTCCCTTGGAACATGTCCAAACATAGCAATTTGCTTTTTTGCACAAAGCATCCTGTCATGCACTCATGATTAATTTATATACCGTCACTGCCTGGTCTCTTTGTTACTGCTCTCTAGCTGGGGTTCCCTCATCAGGTACAGTGTTTCTGCAGGTATTATTTTCCCCTAGCCTCCTGTCAACCAGTGTAATAACTACAAATAAGTAATATTGCCCATATTGGCAATCCTGAAAGAAAACTTGGCTTTTGTTTTCCCTTGGAACCCTTCTCTGCACACAGAGGTCAACTTTATGTGTTCAAACACATTTAATGGGGAAGGCAGTGGAGCACAGCATGGAGTGGTGGCAGCAGGGGAATTGCTTCCACGTACTTAAGAAGTTGAATATTGATTCCTCTGATGAAATCTACCCCCTTTACCACCCAGTGTTTCACTAGGGTTCTGCCATGATAATGCACAGGCTTACAACCTGCAAAAATCACTGCTGATATTAGGCCAAACCAGCCTACTGGAAAGGAGCAGTCAGAGTTTTGTTGGTGACATGAATGGGAGCAGGTCTTTCTCTACACAGGCGATTTTCTTCTCCAAGTGACATATTCCCCATACGCTATTTTGCTTTAAATATAATAAAATGCTCCTAGTGCTACAAGTAGCACCACTCTGAATGGAAAGTGCTGTTAGTCTTGTTTATTTTGGCCACAATGGTTGTACTCCGCTGTACTACTGCTCTCCACAACTTGTGTTGTATTATTCCTTGACTCATTTTGTGTGAGCACCAGGGGAAGTGCAGAGGCCAAATGTGATCCACAGATGTCCAGGACTTCCCCGGTGCCTCCCCTCTGCTCTGTGGCCGACCCGCGGAGCTGGCTGAGGGAAGCCATCCTGGTCCCTTGGGCTGCTGCCATCCTCCCAGCGGCAGGAGGCTGAACGCCGTGCAGTTGTACGCAGATCAGAAGTGGCCATCAGTTGCCTGGCGGGTTGCCAACACTATGCTCAGTTGAGCAATATTTGGGAGCTCTTGTGTGTTGTTTATTGCAATTACCACTGGGCAAGCCCTGCAGAGTTTGGTTTGTTTGAGTGACTACAATCAAAGCTGCAGGGTTCAGTTTTCAGAGGTTAGCGCTTGAGCAACCTCTCTATATTTACTTGAAGGTTTAGGATCTATTAAAAGGAACCATTCTGCTCCTTTGTCTCCTGTAAGCTGTATCACATTTGGCAGGAGTGAAAGCACAATGGTTTCTTTGTATGTAATATATTGCCTAAAAAAAGGTATGCGATTGGAATGAGAGAGGTGCTGGCTGCTGTTACTGCCTGACTGGAGAGGGATGTATTTTGTCTCATGTAGAACCATCGTGCAATCTGAAGAAATGGTACAAATCAATTGACAAATTGCACATAAAAATAAATTTTGTACTCACAATTTTTTGCTCATGTGACAGATAACATCCTGGTAAAAAGGAAGTTCTCTACAAATCCAGGGTACATGTCATTATCTTATGTGATCATCTAATTATTTTTCCCCCTCACATTTCTTCTTATATTCTGGATAGTGAAAATCAAAATAAAAATCTGACTTTTTACAAATAGCCTTGTGAGAGATCCTAGTCCTTGGGCCTGAGAAGACCATACCCATTTACTGCCAGATTATTTTTTTAAAATTAATCTTTAGCACCAAGAAACAGTTGATTTCAAAAATTCAAAACATTGCTTCTCATGAAATGTGTATTCCAAAACATCTCCCAAAAATCTTGAATGAGAAGGTGGGGTACAGTATCTAGAGATTTTACTTATAAAGAAAAGATGGAGTATGGGACAGAACCATATTACCTAACCTTGTCAAAACTGGAATTTTACTCATATTAAAAAACAACCATTATTTTCAGTACATAAATTCCCGTGAATTATAAACATTAAAAAAAAATCTTTTACATGATTAATTTCATCATTTCCTGAAAACAATTCTTCTATAGAAGATATAAGCTGTTGGTCACTAGTTTTGTCAAGGTAGACATAAAAAAATTTGCAGTAGTTGAGTCATGACCATCCTACTCAAAACTGAAGCCATCTTTTCCTTTCATGCTGAGCACAAGAATATTATTTTTCAACATGGATCCCACTAAAATAATTTTTATCAACTACACCAATTCAGAAAGCAGCTAGTATGCATTATGGCTTAATGTAGAGCATATATATATAAAAGTTAAAATGATCAGAGGTACAGTCTCTTCTAAATAATGAAGTCAAAGCAGGGATCTTATGTAATCTATGAATTAAGCTTTAGCTTCTTATCTTTATTTCATCCAGCTTCTTCTGCCTAGAACTTAGTATTTGAAGACCACAAGCTTTGAACCATATCTGTAATATCCCTATTTGTCCTCTGGAAAATTTCTAGCCATTTTGCAAGAGGGGAAGCAAAAATATAAATTAATTTTATGGAAATAAGCGGTATGCCTCATTGAACACATTTTTTTACAGTTTATTTTGGGAACTTCAGCATTTCATTATGTGAAATTTCACATAATGACAAACTTTATGATGATATCTTGGTTGAATATTGATTATAATTTGTTCTTTTTGATTTGATGAGGTCATAAGCTTTCTCAATGTGCATGCTTGGGCTCCTCTTTCACCTTTGACATTCCTGGAAATGTCATTCACCTTTAAAATTCAATTACTTCACTCCAAAGTTTCTCAAGGATTTGTTGCTAGAATAACTGATTCATGGACTGAAATAAAATTTTCTAGGTAATAGTACTTCTCTGACCATAACATATGATCCATGCATTTTCTACTCAAATAATTAAGGCTTTCTAAGTCTTATCAGTATCAGTTTCTTTGGATTTTTCCCATCTCTGTTGCCATAGCAACCCTCATCAAGCTCTAGTTCCATTGCATTTCATACTTTATGGTCAGCAAGGTCACAGCTTGCCCATGACAACATGTATTCATGGGTCATGGTTCTTTTTAATGTTTTCAGGTTGCCAAACAAAAAGACTACAGCATGACCTATAATAGTAGTCAATATTCAGTTCTGCAGATGACTAACTGCAGATAAAATTATCTCTGCCAGTCTAGCAGCAAAGCCTTCATAAGCATTGTGTCACCTAGGTACGGCAACTATAAATGTAACTGCCCTTCTTTGGGTAAGTTAGGTTTTCGTTTACCCGAGCAACAGGCCACTTTCCTAGTAACTTCCTGGAAAACCCTTTACTACTAGGCTTTCTTTTTTTTTTTGATTTTGAGTAAGAGACTGGAATTAACCAACACGTACACACACATCCCCTTTTTCTTTCATGTATATGTACATATATATATAGCCATATATAACAAAGTGTGTATTTTTGTACTGAATAATACAACAGGAACAGTTTTCTGATAGTTCACTGTTAGCTCTCCTCAGCTGATACATTAACATACCCTTCAATGGTTCTGCCGGTCTGGTTGCTACCAAGTTTTTGTCAGGCAAAGTTGCATTTAGCATGTCATTCTATGACATGTACTGACTCCTTTATTTCCTAGAGAAAAAATACCTCCACAAGCAGGAACTCACTGTGAAAGCAAGCTCCTTGTGCTGGTGTGAGGCTAAGGTCCTGCTGCTTCTAAAGCTCAAGGACTTCTCGTCCTTTCTTTCTGCATTTGTGAGTATGGTGCCTGTGGAGATGCGCTTTGAACTCCTGTAGGGAGGATGGGCAGAGACGGATAAGCACAGTTCCAGATGATCTTGCCAGCTCCATGTCTACAGATCTCTGTTCCCTTCCAGGCATAATGTGCAGCTGACATTGGGCAGACCAGAGAGCCCTGGCTCCTCCCTAGTACGGTGTTGATATTGCTGGCCAAAGGGAGCAGCTGTTTCAGGGAGCTCAGGCTGCTCCATGTCTCGTGGATAAGTTCCTGCATGTGGCAGAGGAGCAACCAGACTTCACTGAGCACCTGGGATGGGTGCAGGTCCCAGCTGCCCGTACTTTGGGATGGTTTCTTGAGTTAGTCTATGGTTCTGCTCCTCTGCCTGTCCTGTGGGTTTTCCATGAGCTCTTTCTGCAGAAGGGGAGAGGCCAGAGAACCTGGCGTTTCTGACCCCAGCACAATCAGCCCTGTGGGTCAAGGGGCCGCCAACTGGAATCTTATTTGTCTCATTGTCTTTGTCAGGATCTTTGGCTGAGGCAGGAAAGCAGGGGTTATATAAGCAAAGTGTAAAAGCAATTGCTTTCTGGGCAAGGAACAGATCAGGTGAAGGCTGTTTCCTTTCTCCCATCTGCTGCACTGCAAACCCTTTTAGACAGAACAAGTGGTTGCACAAAAGCCAGGGGCCAGCTACATGTTTTAGTATTGTGTGGGTCTAATTCTTTAATCCTGTGCCATTCTTACCAAGTGATCACTGACTGACTGAAAGGAAAAATCCTAAAGTATGGTTTTAAAAGTGCAGAAATGGAATCACTTGAACCATGTCTGATTAAAAAGGAGGAGACCGGACATTCAACAACAAGTGGATCAAATTTAGCTGGTTGTAGGATTGACATGTCTCCGGTGTCATCTGCAACAAGAACCAAATGCTAATTGCCTGACACTATTAAACACCTCATCAACTGTGACTTAGAGTTCTCCCTGTGCATGACTTCAGAAAAACAAGCCTGCCTTTATGCTTATCCCAGTTTTGTGATTTTCAGTGGACCTATTTTTCTGATGCTAATGGGGGCAATGTACTTTTTTGCTACCGTTTTGCAAACTGCTTTGATGAAGTATACAGAGGAAGCTTTCACACATTTTGTATTCACTAATTGGAAAAGACTTGAGACAAATCTGAGTGGCACCATGTTTCCCCATGTCATCACAGAGCCTCTGATATGCTTGAAAAGACCACAAGGAATGGTGGTGACATACTTCGTTTCAGAACTTTCAGAAGAAGGGAGAAAACAGGAAGATTCTAATAAAAATGCTAAGTACAATGTATCTTGCCAACAAGAACTTGTCCTATGAGGCCATTATTCAGAGCAAGATGAAAATGTGAATATGACCTCCATTTTTTCAACCCCTTTTTTTTTTTTCACAAAGTGGGAATATTATCCCAAGATTTTTAAATTATTGGGAATCAAGTCAAATTTACAGATTCTGAGGTACTGCCTGATTCTTCCATTTGGGGATAAGATAAGGACTTGAATAAGCTGTACAGCAAATCGCTTCACTCTTTTGTGCCTATTTTCTCCCATAGACTTTGACTTGTTTTTGCCAGCAGAGGCTCTGTGCTCCCACTACATTTACAATTCTGAGTGATCCTTTTAGCATTTCATGATTCCAAGTAATTTCACCTGGTGTAGTTCACCAGGGTGTCTGTTCACAAGCATTTGTGTAGTTCACATAGGTAGAACTTTGACATATTAAAAAAATTTAAGGATAAGATTACATCCTAGTGCAAAAATGAAGTATTCAGTTCCATTCCAGTCCCTTAACACAAAAGGTTACACTTGAAGCAACACTTAAAGGGGAGTTCACTGCTTTGGCAAAGATTTATCTGGGCCATGAAACACAGAAACACCTCTGTGGAAGCATCAGTACCAAGAACTCATTAGAGACAGAGAAGGTGATGGAGGGCTGTAAAGCCACAGCTGAAAGGATTTCAGCAGCCTCTCAACACCTTGAATCCATGGAAAAGGCTGCTATGGCTTGTTGGGGACACACCTGGTGCCATGGAAATTATGCCAGATTAACTCCACCATCCCCAGAACAGTCCAGCAGTGAAAGGGTACAGAAAAAGTAGGTCAAAAAAGCTTTTGTCAGCTGTGCATTGTGTTGCTTAGATGATGGGTCTTAATATCCAAGCACCCACAATATTCAAAATATAATCTAAGGAAGCAATAAATTTTCAGTATCCCCCATAAGCCTAAGATTTAACAAATGTATGGTCTAGTTCTCCTCTTTTAATGCTTCCTGTGTGGCTGCAGCGAGGCTCTTGGAGTTACTCCTAAGCACAGCCTGCATCAGATAGACATCGAATACAAAACAACATAAAAGACAAAGCCATTACATAGTTGAGAATGCCCCTGAACGTACTCTGCAGGCACAGAAAGCCACCTGCTTTCTCACTTGCATTGTTGCGCACATGTTATGGGAAGACTTTCAACTCATGTAGAGTCTGATCCTGAAATCCTACGCAGGAAGCTTAGCTGCTCAGCCCTGTCCAGTGCTGCATGCAGAGAGCTGTCATCTAGGAGCCTCTTAAAAAATACTGGCATGTGTTCTGGGGGACAGTGTGACTCAGGACAGCTTTTAGTTTCAGTCACCCCTGTCACACTGAGATGGGTTTGTAGTACAGCCCTTGTGTGAGAAGTGACCAAAGTAACACTTCTCAGGAAAAATAACACTTCTTTCCCCAGGAAGTCTGCTCCCTATTAGGCACTACTTCATGATTTGGGCTAAATCTCATTGCAATATTGCCTTCTCAGAAAGTTGTGGGAAATCATTTGTGTCCTTTACATATTCAGCTGACTGAAGGTACAGGAGCTGCTCTGCAACACAGGTATGAGTCCAGGTACAAAGAAAGTGCAAGGTCTGAGCCCTTAATCCAGAAGAAAACCCCAGGCATCAGGAAAGCAAACATAACATCTAAGGCGCTTCCAGAGCCGATAGGAAATCATAGAATGGTATGGGTTGAAAGGAACCTTAAAGATCATTGAGTTCCAACCACCCTGCCATGAGCAGCTACACCACCCACTAGATCAGGTTGCTCAAAGTCCCATCCAACCTGGCCTTGAACACTTCCAAAGATGGAGCATCCACAACTTCTCTGGTCAGCCTGCTCCTGTTCCTGTGTCTCACCACACTCACAGTGAATAATTTTTCCTGAGCACATGCACCAGCACCTAGCTGCAGCCATTGCATTGCATTTACAAGCCAACCTTCAGCTTTTGTATGAGCAAGGGTGCCTGCATGCTACCTAAATTCATCCACAAATCCCTGCAGGGTTCACGTGGTGTAGCAGCTCAGGTGACCAGGAGGTAGCACTGCAGGGTCACACCTTCCACATGCAGGCAGTGCCCCCCATGCTGTGGGGCACAGGAGAGGGGCCTGAAACTCATCCCATGTGCAGGTCCCTGTACAGTGCTGGCCTTGCAGCACACCTCTGCAGCCTTGGGGACAATTCCTTACATTTGTGTAACCCCATGAAACACATCAGAGTTTTCATAGGTGTAACTGAGGCGCAGCTTGGCCCTCACAATCTAAATTACTGATGATGACGATGATGATGATGTGTGAGAAGGAAATAGCACAAACTTGACCTTCACAGCCCAGGGGGAATTTGGAGAGCTGGCAGACATAAAACCCCTCAGCTTTTCACTTGTGAACTGAGCAAATTTGTTCTGGGAATCATTAATACATAATGCCATTTTGAAGCCAGTGTTTGGATATTTGACTATCCAAATCCTTCTGTCATCCCCACACAGTTCTGTAACGGGGCTGGGACTAAAGGAAGTCAAAAGTACTTCAGAAATCGCAGGCAGCCAACTTGAAGTATTTGCTATTAGGTGTTTTCAACTCATTACGTGATTCCACTCTCCTAGAATTCATTAGGTAACCTAGAGCCTGAGAACTCATTACTGAGTTCATTCATTCTGAATGCTTCCTGGAAGTGCTGCAAGGTTTTGACTCTATCTAATGGGAGCTGAAAGAGGTCAGCATTGGCCAACAACTGTTCCTCACATCTCTTCAAAACATTATGAGTCTGTTCCCTTTCCTTGAAGTGATGTAATGACGACCCTAATGATTCTAAACGAAAAGTGAAAATACCAGACCTGAAGTTAGAACTGAATGAATTCATGATCACTCGCACAAGCCTGCAGTTAACTTATGCTCCAAGTAAGTGCTGCACATGAATTGGCAAAAGACTATAATCTCAGCCAGGTGTAACAATTTAGAGACCAGTTGCAAGGCTTTTATTGATGTGCCTAATCTTAGCACATCTTTACTGTTGAAGCTTTTCCATCCTCTTCTGTCATACTTTCTTTCCAGATGAGGACCTGATAGCAGATAGGAGAGGACAGCAACTCATCCAAATACATCATTCAAATTGGAATTTCACACAGCATTTGTATTTTTTGCACATGAACTCTACAAGCACTGAAGGGCTTTGATGTGCTTGGAGCGCAAGCTCTCTGTTCTTGTGCTTACTCTCCTTCATTACAGCTCTGCAGACACATCCGCTCAGCTCACAGAAAGGAAATCACATGACACTTTAATTTACCGAGGTTATTGTACTCACTCCATACTCAGTCTAAAATTAAATGGGGGGGAAAAGCCTGGGCCGATACTTTGCTACAGATGAATGGTTAAAATCACAAAATGCTGGAAAATGCAAAAGTAAGGTTCTAGCAGCGAACTGTAATTTAGCTGCACATCCTCTGTATTTTGGAGTCTGGATTGAATCCAAATGTAAATTAATAATACTTTTGGCATTTAAATAATGAAAATGGGAATGGAAATCTGTTCCTGTGTGGCTGACCTAATATTCTCCTTGATAGTGCAAAGCCATTGCGGTTGCATGAGTTCTGCCAATGCAGCCCACACCTCCCCTCCCTTGCAGCTGGGAAGCAAGGACTGCCAGAGCCCCAGTGCCTGTTCACCATGTAGAGCATGGCACTTTATTTTATGCTGTTGTTTTCACACGGGACCTTGATTTGGTTACTCTGGGTTTGCCCTTTAATTACACCCCATTTTTGAAGAGTGTGTCTCTCTTCAAGCCCATCCCTGCAGGACTCCCCTGTTGCTGAACCACATCTTTCCGCAAGTGAGAGATCACATCTACCAGCACCATGCACCTGGATGCTGTCACTTTTTCTAATTGTATGGTTTGATTTAGAAGAATGCTTTATGAAGAAACTAATTCCAATCAGCTCACAGAAAGAAGTTCAAAATTAATATTTCAGCTGGTTTTGCTGCAGCAGTGCTCAGAAAACCATTTACCGTGAGAAAGTGATGCTTCTTTCTCTCTACTGTTCCCATAAGTTAAAAAAAAACTGAACAGATAATACCCTTATTTTAAAATGAATTGCAGTGACTGAGAATGGACAGTTTCAACCAAAAATAGATTTTTCAGAAGTTTGTAAGACTGTGAAACAATGGAGCTATGATGGAAAATGTTTATGAATTTCAGCTGAAGTGGCCAGTGCTATAACACTTTGTAAGGCATTATACTTCAAAAGATCAAAGAGAAAAGCAGAGCTGAAAATATATTACTGTCTTGTAAAATGGGCTTGTAAGTCTTAAACAT
This sequence comes from Turdus rufiventris, assembly GCA_013186435.1. Classification (NCBI taxonomy): domain Eukaryota; kingdom Metazoa; phylum Chordata; class Aves; order Passeriformes; family Turdidae; genus Turdus; species Turdus rufiventris. Next base: position 2,126,857 of record PYHW01010552.1, read on the forward strand.
GAACACTTAATGTTGGTCTCTGGGAAAAGAAAGAAAGAAAGAAAGAAAGGCAACACAGAAAATATAATTAAGATAATAAATGAAAGGCCTTTCTTTTAATCGTTTCTATAACTACCTTAAATATCTGCTGGAAATGATTATATCAGCAGAGGCTGGACTATATTAAAATAATGAAGAGTGAAGTTTTCACTGTGTTCCCATTTAATCATCACCTCACAACTTCACATTTTAATGTCTGACCTTAGGATATCCTCTTCCACTATCACATTAAGAATGTTGAAAGGAAACAGGAAGGGCCACAAGAGCTGTAGTTTCCTCAGAAGAACAGTGGCTATCAACCTAATGGATTCTGAGTTTCTCAGACAAAGAGCAGTAGCAACTCAGCCCACAGTCAGAGTTATCAAACACAATATACAAGCCTTTTCTCTAACTTACAGAGTGGCCTTCAATGGGGGCACTACCTCTTCATGCATTACATTACTCACAGGAAAACATCCAGCTGCAAGGTGAGACCGAGTCCAAAAATAATCTGATTAAATGCAAGATAACACAACACAAAACAATAGGAAAGCAGGAAAGAAGACCTGATAGAACATCAGGAATTTTGTTTGGTACATTGTGTTTCCTCTGTAATTCAAATCTTAGAATTAAGTAAACTCCTGAAATCATTAGGAAAGTATATGGCAGGTTTCTGGATGCCATTTTTGTAGAAGAAGCTCATTTTGTTGAGAAGCTCAACATTGCTAACTCAAGCATACAGGTGAAAAGTCAGACACCGGTTGGTCTTCTGTAAAGGAATTTGTAACATTTCAAGAGGGGCAGGAGAAAAAAAATAATAACGGATGAAACAGAAGGTGAGTTATTAATGATAGATCCCTTTCAGCAAGCAGACTGACATCAAAACTGCGTGTTCATGTAGGGAGTGGACAGGGAGAGGAGGAGGGCTATCCATCATTATACACATTGCACAGGGCCAAATGACTGCAAATTCTTTGATATTGTCTTAAAGCAGTTCCAAATGTGAGAACGATATTTGTTTCATGCGATCCTAAATGGATCCCATTTTCTAATATCACCTTCAGGAAGTCAGTTTAACATGGTTTTCTCAATGAGAAATAGAAGAGGGTCCATCCTGGGAAAAAAAAATATTCAAGGAGTAATTTTGCTTTCAACCGTGTTTAAGTTTGGCTGCTTATGGAAAGTGCAAAGCAAATAAACCTGGATGAAAATAAATTTTGCAAACAGGAGAAGCTACAGTGTGAAGTACGGATTGTGGTTCTCAAGTCCTGTCATTTAAAAATAGATTTTTCTTTGGTAATATCAGGATGTTTGTACTGCATTCATGGAACTCCCTCTGGTGTATAACTTAACACATGAAATTTCTTGCCTTATTCTATCAAAGAGCTTGTGTAGCCCAGTGCATGGAGAGGCTGCTATCATGACAGTGCTGAAGATGTTTCTACTACAAATAGAAAGAATAATCCCTTGTCAGATCATGGCCACAGCAGGGTTGGGGACAAGGGAAAGAGACATCTGTATGATGCCTGTCCATTAGTCCAAAGCAGCAAAGGTCACTTTTAGGGATAGCTCTGTGGCATCAAGCATCCCTAGCTCCTCTTCTTTAAACAGGACCCTTCTCTGAAAGAGCTAACAAAATTTATCCTTGAAACCAGGATATTAAGGAACTAACTGGCTTTTTACTCCTCATCTTTTCTTCACAAAATTCTTCTCTCTGTCCATCTTACACTCAGTTCCCTTAAAAAAAGGGAAAACGCCATAAAAATCTCAATCTTGTTCATCCCCAACCATGAATGACGAAAATCATATGGAAAAAGAACATGTGTTGAGGGAGAGGGTTGGAAAACACATGGCCTTGCAACAAAAAGCTTTGTTGCGGTCGGGTAAAGATATGGACGGATGGATGGGCAGCTTGCTTTTGTTACTTCTTGATAGGCAGGTGACTCAATATCCAGCTGTTCATTTTCTTTTCTTGATCCTTTTCCTTTTCCTTCCTTCTTCCTGTCCTTCTTTTCCCTCCTGAAGGTCTCCTTTTGGCACTCTCCCCTTTGATACTACCTTTCACCAAGCCATTTTCTTTGCATACCATGCAGAAGGAGGGGAGGAGGGGAAGTACAGGGTTATTTTAAAAACATTCACTAATTAAAACTGAGAGTCCATTTTCTTTTGCTTACTCTGGTATTTGACTATAAATAAACTAACAGCAGAGCAACTACCAGATTGAAATTTCCTTTCAGCTCACATGCCGACATGAAATATCAGAAAACTGATATTATTTATACACTGTATTTTGTAAGAGAGTGATCTTGTTTTCCCTCCTTCCATATTACATACTGCAGATGTCCACAATAAAGGATGAAGGGTGTGTGAAGAAATTAGTTTTATTTTTATTTTGTTAATAAGCTTTTGGTATTAAAGCAGCTTTTATCTCATCAGTTTTAGCTGACTAAAAGCTAACCTCTGCAAGTCTCTGTTTCATCAAGGATACCTCTAAGGATACCTCTACCTTAGTAATACTGCTTTCTGATGGGCCTTCCTTTAGCAGTGCCCCATCTCTTGCCTTTGGTCATGGATGGTCTGAACTTGGGTACCTAGTTTTTTTGATGGCTAAAGTGAAATGAGTCTTAATCCTCTGAGTCTTTCTCAGTTTTAATGTCTAAACCATAAAAACCCCTTTTTCCTACATCAATAGTCCATTATGTGACAACATATACTGTGAACCCTCAAAGTCATTGGACTGAACTATGCCAGCTCAAAATTGATCTTCTCAGAGGACTTAAACTACAACCTGAGAACCACAGCCTCAAAAGGAATCTTGGTACCTGACTCCCACAGATGATGATATCTGAGTCCTACCACTCAGAGCAAATTAGAAGTTCTGTTTCCTAAGAGGCAACTGTTCTCAATTTAAAAAAAATCAAACCAAGTAGTCTTTATAGTGTCTGAAACATACTATTTCACTCTAAATTTTCTCAGAAGGCCTATCCAATTTTGCTTGAAGTAGTTCAGTCCAATACTGGAAACATGCATTCCAAAAAGGTGATTTTTTAACATAGTTGTAAGTATCTGAAAATGAGCTTTGACGATGAAAGCATACGGGTAACTTCATCTAGGGGAACCAGCATGGAGTCTCATAGAAAAAAAACAAACTGTATGATATTGTACGCTAGACTTTTAATGGATCTGTATGCATTCCCAGTTGCCTGATATGAATGCAACCACACTTCACATTTAGCTGTTAGAGATGACTATGAAGGGGAGCTCATTCATAATTTCACTTTATTTTAGTGCTTCCTAAGTTTGAAGTCATTCTCAATTCATTAAAAGGAAAACATTCACTTTCAGATTTATGATCCCCAAGCCCTTTCTCTCATTCACAGAAGTGTTCACATTAAAATCACGTGCACCCTGTCATTACATGACTGACATTCTTTTAACAGGGTGGTAATGTCTTGGCAAAGCCAGTTTCTGAACATAATGGCAAAATTTTCAGACAGGGAATGAGCATAGCTCTGTTAAAGAGAGGTGATGCTGCCAAGAAAGGATGAATGCCCAGAGTCTCAGCAGAGAATCTTTTAAATCCCATTCTGAGCTCCAGCCACTGTGTCCCTTGGTGATGACCCTGGCCCTCTCATTTAATTTCTATAATGTTGTTGGTTATTTTGGCCAGTTTCTTTTGGTAACATAGGGTTTACAAACAAAATTACATTTTCATCACTAATTCTGATTTTCCATGGTTTTTTTTTTTCACAGACACCAAGTGTTTAGTTCCACTGAGTAAGCCTCCAGCAGACTGCTGCTACATAAAGATATTACATACAGTAATATATTACATACAGTGATTGCAGCACTAGCGGGACTCCAACAACTCTTATCACTGACAGGACTGGAGCTGTTTGAAAGGGTAGGAAATCATTGTAAATGTTTCCTACTCTAACCAACAAAATTGCATTTTGGCTACTATAAAATAATGCTCACCCTTTCACAATTTGGAGGATTAGTTAGTGTCTCTCTGCTCATCACTGCAAACGTAACACACTATGTAAGCGTTATTATTGGGGGTTGTCATCTGTGAACTACAGCATGTATTTTGAATTCTATTTTTAAACCAGGGAAAATCAAGTAAGCAAGAACTGACCATGTGTTAAAAACACTTGAAGACCTCTTTCTTGTAACTGTTTATCTAAATTTTTAAAACTCTGTTTATATTGTAGTAACAGCTGTGTTTAAAGGGGACATGACAGAGCAGACTAATTTGTAAAGCTAAACTTGATTTTGAAGTTAAAAAAAAGCTAATGTTTGAAAAAACACTTCAAAAGAAGACAAAAATGATTAAAATAGACATAACCATTTGTTTAAACCATGACTTTCTCAAGAAAAACCAGGCTAATGTAAACTGGCCTATGCATAGTCCAAGCAGCTGTTCCGTGTAGCAGTTACACAAAACCCCCACTGCTGGAGGGAGGGGATAAAATTAAGACAAAACAGGTCATTCTCAAATGAAGGATCCAAACTAAAGGCTGGGTTACAAGCCAAATGCACATACACTGGTGAGACTTGCCCCAACCTGTCAGAAGAAAGCTTGACCTACTTCCTTCAATTGTGTTTTAGCCATGTGTATCATATTTAATGTGTTTGGGTTTGTCCACACCTTCAGTGAACCCAGAGCCAGCACTGGCTGAGTTTAAATCAAATTTCTCAATTTCCTACTGTAGGCAATGGATTTCTTAGGGGTTTTATAGAATTTCTTCATGGGATGCTAAAATGCTACTGAGGTAAATGAGATCTGTATATGTCATGGGAACTACTAGGGAGAGATTTTCTGTCTAGTCCGGGCAGTGGGAAACATTTTAATCGCCTGTATTGTAGTCATGCTATTTCTAAAAAAAAAAAAATCAGAAGATGTGAATGCCCAAGGACTAGTCATGCACTATTAAATCTATCTTTAAAATCTCATTAGATTTTAATAAAGTGTTTTCTGTTTACTTGATTCATCTGAGGTTTTCAAAGTTGTATTATCTTCATAGAACACAGCTGAACTGAGTGAGTCAGCTTGTGGCAATGTGGTAGTGAAATGACTCAAAGGGGTCCTAAGTCAGTTTTAGAGTCCTCTAAAAATCAGAAGTAAAAGCTGGAAACAGAGAACAAAGTGCACAACAAGTCAGTGAAGGGGTAGAGAGTGAAAAAAAAATAGAGCTCATGCTAACCTGCTCCACTGAGGAGAGCAGATTAATTTGCTTCTGGATTCAAACACACACAATAACTGCAATAACCCAGCCTGGACAGGATGGACACAAACATTGAAGTCCTCAGTCTCACACTGCTCATCAAGTTTTGGTCTTGTTTGTCAGTTTTTGTCAGACTCCATTTAAGAGGATCTGATGTCTCTCAAATAAGGCTTCCCTATCATGGCTGTGGGACAACACTTAGTCTGGACAGCAGTTGGTAGATTCTGTGTGGACTTCTGACCTTCACATTTATCAAAGCCAGGAAACAGGAAGTGCAAACATCACGCAAGTAACCATGTTAAAGGTGCTTGTGGCAGGACAAGTGATGACATACTTCACAACCTCAGTGGCTGATGGCTGATGATCAGTTCCTGCCACTGCAGAAACCTCAGCAGACTCTCTAGTCTGTGTTGACCAGTGACCATAGATGTTTAAGATGCAATTGCATTGCCAGTTTGGCCTCCATCCCTGGCAGCTTTCTTTAGCAGGGGCTAGGTTATTGACTTGCTAGAGAGGTTTTGAAGTGGTTTTGAGAATTCAAACCCAAGTGCAATGGGAATGAAAAGGAAGTTCAGTTTTCATTCACTTCAGTTTCCAAATACAGTAATTTCTTGAGTTTTAATCTTAGTAACAAAGGAATCAACACTGAGATATCAGTGCTTGCCTTAAAATTCTTTCATTGGAGCTATCTGCTCATGTTTCCAGCATGTTTAATGATTTCTAGACCTTCTCTATCATGGTATGTCAGCTACACTGTGGGGTATTACTTTTTATCGTGAACAGAATTTGCTGAATGGAAACAGGGTTCCTCTGTTAATGCAGGTGTTAAATACTCCTGCAGGCACAAAGGCATGAAAAAGGTATGATCTAGTAGTGTCCTCTAACCAATTGGATGCAAAACCAAGCCTGGCTGGCTACTCCACTTTCCCATTTTTGGTGGCACATGATGATTAAAAGGCCATTGTAGTTTTTCACCTTTGAAAACTATGGAAAAACTGTATCATTGTAATGCATTGGAAAACGGCAACTGAAAGAGATTTGCGTTGTCTAAGGAGGAGCACAGTGAAAGCACAAAGCTTACATCTGCAGGCAGGTGCTATTTTCTCATGACATCTTTCCATAACATTTAGCAGAATGAGCTCCACTCCCCTGGGTATCTGGGAAATCCCACAGTGTAAATAACGCTAACAGGCCATGGGCACACGGAAATGAGAAACATTTTCCCCATCCACAGAGTCTGCTGTAGCTCAGTGTAATCTGCTTCTCAGGGA
>PYHW01010552.1:2138961-2164124 GCA_013186435.1 Turdus rufiventris
GATGTATATCACCTAATTAAAGCTGACAAGTTTTGCATGTGTCATCATATTTAATCAGTGGGTATAAACTATCCTGAAATGCAAAACCAGCATAAACATAAACAGTATAAACATAAAATTGTATAAGCAGTGACTTTTTCCTAAGTGGCATGTACAGATATTGGAAGTAACAATACAATTAGATTCGTTGGCTTTACAAGGTATTTAGTGGTGATAAAGACAAAGAAACAGTAAAGTTTTAGGGTGGAGCTATAAAGTGGTCACTGGATGTGTTCACAGCAAACTTTCTATTTTGGAAGCTATCCTGCTTATACATTATAACCCTAATGTTCATTTGTGTCCAGGCATTCAGACTTGAAACTTACAAGCAACAGTGTCTAATGGGTTTGGGGTTTTTTCCTGCAGGATAAATGGGGATGTGTTTGAAAGTGTGTGTGCAGGTGCACACATGTGCACATGTATGTGAGCCAGTAACATTGAAATGGTTCCTGAAGCTTAATGAGGACAAATTCAACAAACGCGCTTTTCATTTAGCTATGATTGTCAGTCACATGTGCCCTGATCTTTCCTATCTTAGGCAGAAGAAATTCATTGGCCTGGGCCATGTCTAGTTCCCAAGAAAATGAGTCCTTTCATGCACACCTTCTGGTTTCTGCTCACTTCTGGACATTTTTGAATGAATTCTTCCCCTCAGAAATGCTGAGAATTATATGAATGTATTAAAAAGCTGGAGGTACCCCTCATTTGGAAAAATACTGAACCATACAATAGTTTGGGTTGGAAAGGACCTTCAAAGATATCTAGTCCAACCCTCTGGAATGAGCAGAGACAGTTTCAACTAGATCAGGTTGCTCAGAGCCCCTGACATTGAATATTTCCCGGGATGGGGCATCCACTACCCTCTAGGAAAGCTGTGTGTTTTTCACCACCTGCACTGTAGAAAATGTCCTTCTTATATCTTATCTGAATCTACTCTCTTTTAGTTCAGAACAACCTCTCCTTGTCCTATCACAAGAGCCTCAGCCTGTGTTCATAGGAGAGGTGTTCCAGCCCTCTGATCATTTTTGGGGCCCTATGTATAGCTGGTAGTCTTGATTTCAGCACTTTTTAATTTTTTTTTTTTAAATGATACATAGCTCTATATCAGAATCATATCTACTGAATTCAAAATTAACCTGCAGCAGACTCACTCCATCCAATATGAAGTAAAGATAACAGAGACCTCCCTGTTTCCCACTGCTTGGCTGCAGATATTGTATCCATTATTTCTCTACCCTCTCGAGACTGTATGTCTAGACGTACACAGTAGAAAATCCCTTTTTGAATGTATTGGACAGTATTTGGTGTGGCTTCTGCAAAATGATATTTGGCCAAAATTGTTCAGTGTAATCAATATCTTGACACTTCACTGGGATTGTCACAAAGCCTCTGATTTCATCACCGCACAATGAATGTGGTTGCAGCAAGTTTTCTTAATACCCAATAAAATTCTTTTACAGACATGAAAAAGTTCTGTTCCCTCTGGCCGATACCAGGAATTTGTGGGTAGGGCTTTGCAGACTTGCAATATAAAAATGAAGCTTATAGACAAAACAACAAGATATGTTAAAAACTTCTAATAACATGGTCAAAAACCACATATAATGGAATTTAAACAGCATAGTGCTTGTGCAAGCAAGGTACTTGATTAAATGTGGAGTCATAGGGAGATACCTTATTTTATATAATTACTTGTAGCACACCTGAATACTTTTAGCACAATCTCACATTTTTAAAAAGTTGCATTTCTCCAAACAGTACCATAGATTAGCAAACGGGTAAGTGTGTTTATTCAGCTTTGCAACAAAGTGTTCTCTGAAGTCAGTGGACTTGCTTTCCATGCCATCCTGTTTTTCATTAAATTATAGATATGTGATCCAGAGCAGCATAGTTTTACCTGAATGAAAACATCAGTATATGGACTTTTTCTAAACTATTAAGCATGTTTTTTGTGGTTTCCCTTTTGTCTTTCTTTCTTTCTTTCTTTCTTTGCATCTTTTCTTACATCCTTCCTTGGTAAAATATTTGCTGAAATGCTAAATGACCCTAATAAAACTGAACCCAGGTTCACAACTTTCCTAACAGTCTAATTCCAGTTAGTGACTTCATGGTAATTTGCAAGGAGCTGTAGCACAACAGATAGGAACCTTCATCCATGCACGAACACATACCAGTCTGCCTGTGAACATGGGAGCAAAGCTGCCTGCTCTGCCTGCTTCTTACCAGTGAATCCAAATCTCTGTCCCTCCAATGCCCTGCTCAGATGTGCTTTTAAGCCTGACTGGAGATGAAGCACTGCATAGCTGCTCACTCAACCTGACTCACTTCCCCCCTCCACTCCGGTGGAATGGGGAGGAGAATCGAATTGGTAAAATAAATTTTATAATTATAGAAGTATTTCCTTTGCCTTAGAAGAATTGGACTAGCAGCCATAGGTATCCGGGCAAAATCCATGAAAAGGTGTACACTAGAAGTCAAAAAAATTATCTTCAGGAGAATATTATGTATTTTCCTTATGATGACTCCTGCAAACCAGAAAAAGGGTTCTCCAGCTGAGTCTCTGTTGGAGCTTTGCTGTTATGCCTCTACTGGGAAGTCTCTACAGCCAGCTCTAGTCCTAGTTTAACACTCCACTAATCTAAAGGGCTTCCCAGCCATTCATCCTCCTGGTGCTCCAGAGACACAGGGAGTTCAGCAGCATTACTCATGCAGTGCAATTTGAGACGCAGAGAAGAGGGAGGATAAGCTGACCAAGACCCACAGACAGCCCATGGCTAAGCACAAAGTAGATCTACTCCCAGTTTCTGTTTGCTCTGTCAGACCTTTCTTTTCTTTGGCGCACCCACAAACTCATCCTGTGGTTTGCGAACCTTAACAAGCCTTTCAATAAAGCTTGTCTGGGTTTTGGATTGGTAAAGAAATTTGAAACCAAGGCAAGGCTTTGTATTGGTGTGTGCTGTGCTGTGAAAATTTCACATGGCTGTTTTTCACCCAACTTGTTCAACCATAGCACAGCACAGTGGGCCAGAAAACTACATCTTACTGAACAACCCAATTTATATTAAGAAGGTGGTAAGAGTGGCGGGCATGAAAAATGGGTTTTCAAGAGTTTGTGGAAGTTACCACTTCCTTTGGGAATACACATTCCTTGCAAAACCTATTCCTCCTTCAATCCATCCATCCCTCTTGTTTTTACTGCAGTGGTCCTGTGTACCCAATGATTTGGCACTATGTATTTGTTAACAGACTCTTCATGCACAGTTTGAATTACTCGTAAAATCCTGCTTTCCACAACCTATATAGAGAAATACAGAGTTACTAGGTTAACTGAATTCAAAGGAAGGCAATTTTAAGTCTTTCATAAAATTTTAAACAAGAAAGGATAAAGGGCTCAAACAATAGTGGTTTTAATGTCTCTGCTACTGCACTCTTGAAACCAGTTTTCAAGTCAGTTCTGAAAATGTCTGAGACATGTTTGCTTCTTGCATGGAGACAACTATTCTGTTAATTTCCATCCCAAATGTTGCAAAATTCATTCAAATGTTTCCATCCCCAATATATTGCAAAAAGTGCACAGGCTGCGCAAACTCTTGTTTGTTTACCACAGTAGTCCTTATTTATTCCCTTGGGGCTTTTTACTGCTACCACTAAAATCTGTGGATTATTAGATTAGTGGGAGTTAGGATTCGTACATGAGACCAGGACTGCTGCTGTTCTGGAGGAGCCACAGGTTCATAAACCATTTATGTTGTGTTTTAAGAAACAAAACCTAGTTTCAAACTGTCATTTAAAAATTTATTTTGACTACCCAAGCTGTGCTAAAATGGAAAGTAACTCATCTGCCTCATCTACTGCAGTTTTCATTTTCTCAGTGCAGTGAAGGTGGTTGGCAGACATCCGCTTTCAGATATAATTGTGCTGACCAAAGAATCCACCATCTCTGCCTGCTTCACACTTCCCCCCATCTGTTTAGCACTCCCCAGTTCTACAGTGGAAGGACTTGCAGGAGAGTTTAGGCAATCCACTGCAGACAACAGCTGCTGGGTGGGCCCAATCCATTTCCAGCGGCCATCTGACTTGAAGGAGACTTTGAATACCACTGCTGTTCTCTTTTGCCTAGCTACCTTTGTTGGTCTTACAAAAACCAAAAACAAACACCCCACTTCACTATATAGAGCACTGCTTATCTTTTTATTCACAGTTACAGCAATGTTATACACAGGTAGGTAGGTGAGTGGGCAGGTAAGAAGAAAGATAGATTGATAGATAGATAGATAGATAGATAGATAGATAGATAGATAGATGCATATGTACGTACATACATACGTACATGTTTGTTGTTCTTTAAAGATACAGACAAAAAAAAAAAAGCTACTGTGCACTTACACAAGAAATCCTATTTCCTCACACTGTAAACTTTTCTCTTGACTTACATCTAAACATCCCATAAGAGGCTGGGACACACAGACTTTTCTGCCCAAGGAAGCTTGTCCATTTTCTCCATCTCTGTGTTTCAGTTTACTGAATGATTTAATTTTCCATTGTTTCTGCAGAATACAGCAAAGGCAATAGGAAGAAATGTCTTACAGGGAGTCAAAATAATCACTGGAGATGTGTTTATGTGTGTTGTGATGATTCTGGCATGAAAACCATTGATCTGGCCACCCCTTTCATCCTGTTTTCATTCTTCTTGACATATGTAATGCATGGTTAGCACATTCTATTTCACATTTCTTGCTCCCTTGTTTTATCTCCTTCCTTCCATGAACATAGTAGTTATGAAAAAACATTCACCACCCATACCCATGTTTGCCGATAATTCTAATTCCTTTAGATCTTTCTTTGACAGACATTTTTGATAGGTGTCTTCCAGGTAGCTCTGACTAAACTGAACACTCTGCTGCATAAAATGAAAACAATAGTCAACAGTGGAGGGCAATGCCATCAGCCCAGCAGGTCAGATAAACTTTTTCTTAACTCTAACTAACTTTCTGACTCCAGAGCCATATTTTTATTTTCTCAGGATATCTATAACAGTGGTTACAGATATCAGTTTAACTCTGAATATTCTGTCATTGCACAATTCCCACTCTTGCTAGTCAAAAGACATCTGAACAAAAATTTTCTCTAAAAGGATACATTAATGCTAAATTATTACAATGCTTGTTCAGAAATGGTAGCATTAACCACAGTAAATTCTGAGTTTCTGTTCTTCTTGTAAAACAAATAAAGGTCACACATAAATTGACCGACTGCACACATAAACTATGTCTCCAGTTTTGTTTGAATTATGATTTTAATGTGATTTTTGAGATTCACAATACCAGAGCAGACTGCAATGGACAGCGACATAGAAGGTTGTCTAAATTGTAATAAGTGTGCTGAAAGTTTCTTTTGTCTAATACACCAGCTAACTTTTTGATTAGATAAGGACCTAAAAGAACTCCTATGGTAGAAAGGATGGCAATCAAATGTGGAAATCTTCATTGTATAGAGAACCCTGGGGTTTGTTAAATATCTACAAATCTACTTGTTGTAAGTGACAATGTTTATTCTTGCAAGTGAATTCCAAGATAGCCTGGCTTCCTTGGGGTTTAATCTCAGCCTTTTTTTCTTTCTCTGATTAGTTGGAAACTGTAGCAGGTCACCCTGGCTCTTTGAAGAATGAAGGGTCTCATTCCAGGGTGAGGCCCAACAAATTTGTGAATGAATGAAAAGTTAATTGAGGAAAAGGGTAGAGCATACTTCAGTCATAGTTAATTTAAGCAAAGCTGATAAGTTAGTAAATAGAAACACCAGTGTATTCTTTCAAGTAGAATTTTTGCTCTTACTGTTATCTTAGGTGTTGTTCTTCTGGCCCTTTTAAAGATTGGTGCTTGTCATGGACACTTTATTATCTAATCTTCTGCCCAAGGAGAGATTCTGTAGTGTTGAGTAATTACAAATAGATTGAACTCTGTTGGAAAGTGCAGTTACAAAAATAAAAGGAAAGCTCTTGCACTACAAATGTGATTTTTTTAACTTTATCTTCTTAAGATGATTTTTTTAAACTAGCAAATACTGTGGGGAAAAAAAAACATTAGCGACATACATCATAATTTTTTTGGAAGGTGAATGAAACTTGAATCCTTCTGGGTTTTTGCTGTACTTGAAATATCTTCTGTAATCACTTCAGATTTGTGGTAAAATACAAAATTGTATTGTGTGGCAAAAATGCATAAAGTAGCTTAATAAAGGCCAGCTATTCAACTTAAAACTGTCGTATTAAAACTAAAAAAATGCAGAAAGTTTATATGCAAGCAAATGTAAAGGCACTCTTTCTTCACGAGTAGAGAAGTAGAAGCTGTGTTTTGTTAGAGGAAATCTGCTTAAGGAAAAGGTATAACTGTGAACCATGACATGAAAAATATACAGCGATGATAAAAGCAAGGGCAATAGGCAGCAGCTTTTAAAGTCTCTATGGCAACATTTTCTTAGGAGTCAGAGAAGCTACAGCAAACAGCTGGAGATGAAATCAGACATTTCTTCAATTTTAAATATGCATTTGACTTATTACCTACCCATCTTAGAGCACCTTAACATTGTTAATGAATTTAGTCTCCTGCAGTCCTCAGAGCCCTCCTTGAGTGCTATTCTCACTGGGTAGTTTGGGAAAATATAGCAGGAAAAGGTAAAATTTTTTGCTGTACATCATGCAACAAGACCATAAAAGAGTTAAAAATTAAAAGATGCTCTTAAAGACAGAAGATTGGGAATGTTGCCCTGGCAAATCTGAGTGGCAAATATGCTTCAGTGCAGCCATGAGTGCCAAAAGCTGGGGACTGGATGGTATTTCATGAGCTACGCTCGTGTCACAGGCTAAGGTGATGTGAGTGACCTCCATTGCCTCGTATCTGTTCATGTGCACTAGCTAATCTGCAACAAAATTTTATTTGGGGCTCCACTCAAGTAAGCAAAAACATTACAGCCACCAGTGCTTTTATTAAAGAGGAGACATTTGGGCCATTAAAAATCCAGATCATAACACAAGACAATGTTAAATATTAAAGGTACAAGCCCACTTACACACAATAGCTACATGACAAGCAACCTAACTGAATTAATGTATATTCATACAATAGCCCTTGCAATGTGATCTAAAGATGCTTACAGTGGTGGAATTGTTTTCTGGGACAAGACAACAGGCTTGAAGTCCCAAGCCTGGTTAGGCAGGAGTTCCAGACATGCAAAGCTCAGAAGGAGGAGGAGGAGGAGCCTTTGTCTCTGCTCAACTCCATCCTGCATCTAAGGTACTGAGTCTCCAACTACACCTTACCACAAATATAAATTACTAAAAGCCTTCAGTATACCCTAGTTACCAAGTTAACCAGATTAATTTTGTGCCTAAAGAATACAGGGCACAGAAGACACTGCCTGTGCCATCAAGGAGGTTACAATCCAGCTTTTTTGCTGTCCTATAGCTCGGCTGAAGCAGATATTTGTCTTACAAAGATCGAAACAAGAGTTGCACTCTTTCTGCTGATACTATGACATCATTATTAGCAAAATAAATAACAACTGATTAAATAAGTAGTTAAAGTTTTAGTTAGAGAGGCAACTTCTAGCAGCCTTAGGTCTTGTTCAGTTTCAGTAATCATGGTAAGCCCCATGCATAGCCACAGCTAACTAGGGGTGATTTTAATCATTTTCACCATGGATACAAAGTACAAAGGTTTGTTTAAAATTTGGTTAAAACAGGAGTGAGCTAAGTTCAAAAGACTTTCCGAAACTGCATATGTAGGTCCAGAGAAGGAAAAAAAAAAGGCACCCAAGAATTGCACACTGTAGTGTTTTCTTTTTAAGCCCCTGCCTCCAGAGTGCAACCCAAATCACCTCTCAGCTATGATGTTTGCTGCTGCTTCTGCTTTGAGGAAGCAATTGCTTCCCTGGGGACCCCACACAGCCTGTCAGCCCAGTGGGGAGCTGCCAGAGGTCAGCAGAGCATCCTGTAACCCTGGGGAGGCTGCTCTGCCCTCGTGCTGACTCCAGAAACAAAAGGTCTTCCCTTCACCTGGAGACTGGTTACTGAGCCAGGGCACCAATATGTATGTTATGGTTAACACAGCAGAGTTAGATCATTTACCTAAGGCTGGGACACTTAGGTTTAATCCCTTCCTTATTGTGACAGGATTTATGACCATCACCTGCCATCCAACCTTCAGCCCAGTCAGGATCAGGAGCCACCAGGGAGACTTTGGCTTCCTCACTGTGGGGTGGGCAGGGCCCTGGTTACTAAATGGGACCAGTTGTGGGGGTGATGAGCCCATGAGACTTTTATACCTGCTATACCTACCCCTTCCTCTGCTGTTTTGGAGCCTGGGTCAGTTGGCATGTGGTACATGTGTGCCAGCCGGACAGAGCGCTCCTGAGAAGCAGCTGGTTAAATTTACCTTTTCACTGTGTGGTTGGGACCCTGTATGCCTCCAGAGGTCAGCATGGAGAGACAGCCCCACAGATGGCACCAGGCTCAGGCTGAGCAGCCTGCAGAAGTGGCCCAGCTGCCTCCCCTTCCCTTACCCCCTCTTTGACCCTCAATGACTCAAAATGAGAAACTCAGGAAACACAGATTCTGGGAATGGAAAAAGGCACATGGAGGGAAGATGCTTTGCTGTGTGCGACCCTGCCTTTTGCTGGAAAAGAAAGTATTTTTGGAGCTCTTTTTAATTCCTCATTTTCTTTCTCCTTTCAAACGTTTAATCCGTATTTCCATAGCTTCTGTGCTATCCACTGCACTGGTGTGCTTTTTCCCTATATCTGGAGAAGGCGTATTTTATTTATTATATCTTAAGACACTCAACTTTTAATTTTAAAGAACTCATTTCCCTCCAGCTTTGTTTCCCTTCCAAACTGCCTTCCTCCACCCCATCCCCCAGCGTCACATTCTCTCCTGTGACAAATACCCACTGTGGCAAGGAGTGATGCTTATCCTGGGTCAAAACCAGCTCCCTTCCCCTCTCCCTTTCGCTCCCCTCCCCTCCTCTCCTCACAGGGCTAAGGCAAGCAGGAGCAGGAAGCAAGGCAGCGGGGGCAAGGGACATGCAAGGAAAGGACAGCTCAAGCCCTGGTGCATAATTCAGAGACCCCACAAAGCATCCAGCTCAATATAAACTTTGACCTTTTCCCTTTCTCTGCTGTGCTACTCAACAGGCACTTACCAAACCCAAGCTGGTGAAATAACAGCCTTTTTAGTGTGTGTTTTGTTTTGTTTTTGCTAACAATGAAGCTATGCCAGAGGAAAAGTCAATCTTTTCGGTCTTTCATAAAGCCAGCAAATACTTCCATGTTGCCAGTTTCTGTGTGAAAAAATATTTAGAGGGTTCTACTTAAAACTAAATAAAAATAAAATAAAACTTGGTGACCAAGTCTCTTTCCACCCTCAAAAATAATAAACCCTGCCTTCTATTAACTCTTCTTCAAAAGTTTTCTTTTTCTTAGGAATAGAAATCTGTAATTGTCCCTGTGGAATACACTTTTAATAATGGTTACCACTTTGGGTTTTGTTTATAATTGCAGATTCAGTACTTTAAAAAATAATAGTTTACATTAGTAGATTTCTTTAATTATTTGAATTTATTTTGTTTTTTAGGTCTTTAAAAAGTCAATGGGATGCACTTTTTTATGTCTCACAGTCAGTTAAGGAAAACAAATGCCATTCCTACTTGATATTCTTTAAACTTCAGTGATTTTGTTATTTTAAAATCTCTTAAATGTAAAGAATTTTTCAGGATGTCAATTCTCCTATGAATAATCCTAATTAAGATGTACATTTAAATGAAAGAGATAATTAATTCACACCATTCCATTTGCTTATTACTTGACAGTCAGGGTGTATTAAATGCTCAGATGTGTGAAAAGAAAACATGGAGAAAGAGGCACAAGTAAAACAATCAGCATCAAAATACTGTTTTCTGTCACCATTTTCCTATGTTCATATAATAAAACTGTCAGCCACATGAAGTTATTTTCTGCTTTTTATGAGCATGGATTATCCTCACTTTCCAGTGAATAATTTCACTGACACTGTAAATTTTTGTTTGTGCTCTTTTTTTTTCTTTCCAATTTTAGAAGTCATGGTAGTTATGACTATTTCTATATTTAAACATCCCCCTCACCCACACCCCTGAATAGCTGCCTGGACAATCAGTAACTTTTTCCAGTAAATTCTGTATAACAAGTCAGTGTTTCCTTTGTTGGAAAGGTGATTTCTAGAACCATTTGCTTACAAACAGGAATAATACCCATTTGAGGCGTTATTATTATAAGTTTCTTTACAAAAAAAAAATCTAAGCCATTCTGGATTTTAAATGGAATGTGGTTTGTTTCAAGACAAACAAATTTTATTTGTAGAAAGCCTCATAATTACCAAACTACTCTTTTCTTGTTTAGGGGGCTGTATCGATTGGGGCACAAACAGGCTCTGCTGAAGCCAGGCAGCACTGGCCTTCTGCTGTCTGTTTTTCTGCCACCAAATGTAAGGCACAGAGAAGCAGAAGTTGTTTTAGCCAGTGGCTCAGGCCCCCCTTTGCCCTGCCCAGAGGCACCTTCAGCGATGCAGGTGGGCACAGTGCTGCTTGCCTGGCACCTACCTACCCACCAGGTGCTCACAGGTCTCACATCAGTTTTCTCCTTGCCTCCTCAAAGAAAATCAGTACCTTTCCAGAGGCTAGAGTTATGACCTGTGTCTCCGCTAAAGCCTCACTCTCAACCTTCCCAGACTTGCAGATGAGGGAAGCAAAAGGGCAAAGCATCACTATTGGCCAGGACATGATGAAGAAGCAGAAATTGTTGCTTTGGTGTTTGGGAGGTTGCTTATTTTGGATAGAGAGAGAGAGAGAGATGGAGAGAGAGAGGTTCGTGCACACCCCGCCCCTTCCCAGGAAGGTGATGGTGGGTGATAAGAAATCTGAGCTTCTGGACATCTCCCCCTTCACCTCCAAAGGCAATCCCTCCCTGGCTGGCTTTTCAGGGAAAGGCAGGCCAGATTACTGGAAAGTGTGGTCTTGGTAATAGCCTAAACATCTACGTAAAGCCTCCTTTATGAAGCTGTTTTTAAGAAGTTGTGAGAAGTAGCTAAGCTGAAGAGCCTTTGAGGTACAGGCTGTCTTTGGCAGTGTGAACACAGCTGATCTGTACTTGATTGCATGACTGGCTAGGAAATTTTGACTGCAAAGACTCAGTGTGACTGTTGAGAAAAAAAACACATGAGTAAAGTACAAAGGCTATTTTGGGCATAACAGCTAGTCATTCTGAACACTAAGGGAATACATACACACACATCACCAAACATTACATATATGGAGATGCTATGACAGCTCATACTGTCTCAGAATTTCCATTAAATAGTTTCAAGGGTTTCATAATTTACCCATACACATTTACTTTGGGGTAAAACCAGACATAGAGCATACCTTTAAAAATGGGAGGAGTTGAAAATGCCTAATGCTCAAACCAAGTAATTTCATGCAAAGACAGTATTTTATTAGCAAAAATTCTAACAAAAAAAGTGGCTGGTAGTAAAATAAAACAATTGTTTTCTGCATGGGGTCCTGCATTTGGGTCACAACAATCCCACGCTCCAGACTTAGGGAAGAGTGGCTGGAGGGCTGTTCATCTGAAAGGAATTTGGGGTGCTGGTTAATATCTGGCAGAATATGAGCCAGCAGTGTGCCCACGTGGTGCGCAGCCTCTTGGCCTGTGTCAAGAATAGCGTGGTCAGCAGGACTAGGGCAGTTTTGTCCCCAGGTACTCAGCACTGGTGAGTCTGCACCTTGAGTACTGTGCTCAGTTATGGGGACCTCACAGAAACATTGATTTGCAGGAATGTGTCCAGAGCTGGTGAAGGGCCTAGAAAGTGAGTCATACAAGGAGTGGCTGAGGGAGCTGGGGGAGCCTTGGAGAAAAAGAGGCTCAGAGGAGACCTCCTTGCCCTCTATACTTACCTGTAGCAAGGTGGCAATTGGTCTCTTGTGCCATGTCTCAAGTGAAAGCATGAGAGGAAATGGCCTTAAGTTGTGACTAGGGAGGTTCAGAAATCAAAATTTCATTGAAAGTCTGGTCAGACATTGGAATAAGCTGTACAGGGAGGTGGTGGAGTCGCTGTCTCTAGAATTGTTCAAGAGGCATCTGGATGCGGGACTCATGTGGGGGTTATGGTTTAGGGGTGATTATGGTAGTGCTTGGTTGATGGTTGGACATGGACATGGACAAGGTCTCTTCCAGGCTTGATTCTGTGGTCTATACTTTTGGAGACCATAAATACATTGAATTCTTTTGGTATTCCACCTCCCAGTGGGATTTTGAAACTGTTTACAAATTTTAATTATTTCACAGATGCTGTCAGGTAAAGTATAAATTACTCCATTTGATACATGAGGAAACCAAAGGCCAAAGAGAAGAAACTAATGGCATAAAATGACACAAGTCTCAGCATCAGTAATTCTCTAAGATATTTCTTTCATACCTCTTTCTTCAGGTATAGCTGAGTTTTTTTGCCATTGCAGCAGCAAAAAAATACAGACAAATTAATTTGATTTTTACTGTGATTTAGAAAGGCACTGCCTCTGAAGCAGTTGTACTCTAGGCTTTTGTCTTTGCAGTGAATGATTTGCCATAACAAAAATAGTTATATTACCACCCTGGAACATTCGAACTTTAGACTTGAAGGTGGATAGAGTAATGTACAAGAGGTGACAAAGTTGCATAAGAGGTGACAAAGTTGCGCAGGTTGCAAAGTGTTGAGGCATATCTGTCCTGGGAGGAGCTTTCCTACAATTCTAAGTGGAAACAGCTTTCCACTTAGCACTGTTTGTCAGTACTGAATGACTTAAGAAAAATAAATTCATTACAAATTAAGAAAAAATCAAACTCAACACAACCTTTCCACCCCAGGTGATTTCTTAAAGCCTTTAGGACACACTTCTCTTGCTTTTTTCTTTGCTCCCTTATATCTGCATCTAAGTAGAAAATCATTGAACTCCAGGAGCTGGAGCTTCAGAAAAAATGCACAAGTAATGGAAAATACTGAACATTAGTTTCACTTTTGATGGGCTTGCATCCCTAGATGCTGCTTAAACAATTTCATTTCTGTCAAGCTTATAGCCTCGGTTTTAACTTTTGAGACCCCACTTCTGGTCATGAATTTTAGTTTCTGACCTGCTGGTGGAGACAATGAATTTGAGTTTGAATTTGGAGAAACTGGTTTATTTCAAACACTGTGGGCATAGCTGCTAACTCCCTGTCTCCCCAGCTAATGAAAACATCAGGAGTCAGACTCCAAGAAACTTCTGAGATGGAAAATTTTAAGTATGATCATTTAGAGCTTTTTCTTCAGGCCCACCTTTCTGTTTTAACACCTCCTACCCTTCTGCAGGTTGCAGGCATGATAATGACAGCCCTACCCTGCTCATTTATAGTGAGCAATGTAACGGTGACCTCCTCTGGAAAAGCTGCTGTAAAAAAGAAACGCAACACAGAAATCACGTGCTGACACTGTTGAGAACTCACAACTTTTCCTTAATGTATACATTCCTGGTGATTGATGCCAGTCTGGCCCAGTCCACATCTTCCTCTTTCTCCAACTGAATCTGCACCAATTCCCTTCACATGGAAGCTGTGTCCAGTCCTCTGCTCCCAGAAAATGCTGGGGAGGGAGCACAGGGGTCAGAAAGGTGGCTACCCCCACTCCCAGTTCCCAAATTTGAGCCTACTTCCTACATCTTTTCAAACAGCCAGCTACGTGTAATACCTGTAGAGACCTTTTGTCTTCAATTTTCTTGAACAGTACTGGGATCAAAACTGGGCTGGCACCATTTTGTAGAAGTGAAGAGAAAGAAAGCCAGACTGAGAACTGGTTTTTTGCAGAAGGAGGATCTGTCTGTAGGAGAAAGGGTTGTACTCTTTAGAATGATAGAGTTGTACTCTTTAGAATTATACAATGGTATGTGTTGGCAGGAACCTAAGAGATCATTCAATTCCAAGCCACCTGCCATGGACAGAGACATATTTCACTATACCAGGTTGCTCAAAGCACCATCCAGCCTGGTCTTGAACACTTTCAGCGATGGGGCATCCACAGCTTCTCACCTTCTCACGAGCAACCTGTTTCTGTGTCCCACAACCTACACAGTAAAGAATTTCCTCCTAATACCTAACCTAAACTTTCAGTTTAAAGCCATTCCCCCTTGTCCTGTCACTAAAGGGACATGTGAAAAGCTCCTCTCCAGCTCTCTTGTAGTCTCCTTTAGGTATTAGAAAGCGGCTGCAAGATGTCATTGTAGTCTTTTCTTCTCCAGGCTAAACAACACCAACTGTCTCAGTGTGTCTTCACAGGAGAGGTACTCCAGCCTCTGAGCATCTTCATGGCTCTCCTTGCTCCAAAGCCTATGTCCTCATTACTTTGGAGGCCCTAGAGCTGGACGCAGTACTCCAGGCGGGTCTTGCAGGAAGGAGGCAGAGGAGGAGGATCACCTCCCTTGCCCTGCTTCTTAGTTTCTCTCCTTCCCCAAATAGTGGCAGTGGTGCAGTGGGGTAGGACATTTCAGCTAATTAGAACCCAATTTGCCTTGACTCACCAGCTGCTAATGCTGCAACTTTTCTGAGTGGTGTGCGGTCTTCAGTTCTTCTTTATGATGCTTAAAGAAACCCCCAAATTAGATTTTTCTTTTAGCATTAGAAATTCAGGTGCTGTCTGGCTTGGAAATCTTCCTGGCAAGGAGAAACACGTTATAAGAGGCAAGAGAGTGAAAGACAAAAGATTGAGAACCATTAGCAGAGTTGCCAGTTCTAATGGTTTTCGGAATAGGCTGGAGGATTTCAGACCCTTTTAAAGGCTTTAAAAGAAAAATACAGGTTTTTAGAACCAGTTCCATGACTGATCATTCTCCTTCTCCCACCTGCCATCCAGAGGTGCCCCCAGCTTTGTCTCTAATGGACCAGGTACACAGTACTTTGCTTTCCAGCTGTCCTATGCTCCTGCTCACCACTCACTGCTTCACAAGACGGGGGTGAAACAATAAGAGGCATAGGTTAACAAGAGTTAAAGAAACAGCAGCAGCTAAGATAGCTGCTCAGTAATGAATGCAGCTAGCATAAATTATGTTTGGAGGAAGGAGAGGTGGATAAGTTATTTTGGAGGCTGAAGAGATGGAGGAATTTTGCTCATGAAAATGAACCTGTATTTATACAAAGGAGTCTATAATTTTGTTTTGGTGTAGGGGATGGAAGCGTTCCTGGAGATATAGCTGAAACAACTGGAATCCATCATAATAGTGTCTAAGTTTTCAGCTTGCTCTGTCACTGCCATGGGTTAAAGTTGGGAGTTGGAACTGTGGCTCTAGGATATAGAAACTGAGGTAGAAATGCATTATTCTTTCCCCAAGGCTGTGGGACTGTAAACAACAGTACTGCCCTGGGATTTGGGGCAAGTGAGGGTGGAAGAAAAGCAACCAGTGGTTTCTCTGTAGTAGAGCCCAGTTGAGTAATTATTTCTTATAACAGTGCTATGAAGAATTTCGTTTAAGTACATAAACACAATTCTGACATTATTTCAGAGACTTCATTTTGAGTTGTAGATATCAGATCTGATCACTACCTGGTCCTTGTGTTACATGTAGTTATTTTTTTTTACTTCCTTCATCTATCATGTAACAGCTGTTCATTTGTTTTGCTGATTAAAGAAATATTTGTGGAATGGAAATTACTTAAATATGGAAGCAAAGCTTAAGATGCTAACTCTGGGGCTAGAATGGAATTGTAAGTTTGTTCTGAAAAGTCTCCCCTTGCTTTTCTCTAGCTATTTCACAGTTGTTCTGTATGTTAACATGTTCCACACAGGGGTCAGCAGTAGTTAACCATAATGAGGTAATTACAAGGTACATTGAGTACAGATGTATGTTAAGGGACATACATTAAGGATGTAGACTAATGGTGTTGTGGTGACAGCATATTCAAGTCTTTGGCAATGTTCTGTACACTGAATGTCTTTAATATAACTTCTTTTATTAAAGTAGGTTTTACCAGCTTTTTTTTCTGACTACTGAATTTATTTTCATGTGTATATTCATATCTGCATGTGGAAATTAACAACAGATCAAGGATACCAGTCTAATGATTCAAAACAGGTAATAGATGTGTCTATATTTTTTTGGTCCAAGCTTTCTTCACAGATTTAAAACAATCCCATTACCGTTAAATGAGAAAATACGGTTTTGTTATCTTTGTAGGATTTTGAAAAACATAGCTACAGAATAGGTGAAGAGGAAGCAAATTGCTCAGCTGAAATACCTGCATTACCCTCACAGAAGAGGAATAATATGTGAAAGGACTTGAGAATGAAGACGAAACATGTTTTACCTTAAGTGAGGTAGTGTGACTCCTGTCAGGAGGCACTCAGCAGCAAGCTGTTCAGCACAGGCTCTAAAACTTGCATCGGCCTTACTAAGCTCTACCTTAGATGGTTGATCTGTGCTGAGCAAGGTCCTGCTGTACTATTTACTATTAGCAACACCTGAGCTCAGGGTTTAGTACCAGTCCTCCAGCTACTGTGACATAGACTTTGAACCTGTACAGCCAAAGGCACACAGGGCACATTTGAATCTTCTTTTTGGGAGAATAAGGAACTCTGTTGAGGGCAAAGGATCTCAAATTTGAGCACTGAGGTGAAGTAGTTGCACTCTACATCTTGGGATAGCTCAGTATTGATTAAAAATCTTATTCCACATGGATGTTGCATAATTTTATTAATATTTCCCTAACAATAAGATATTATGATAAAATATTAAGAGAAGAAATCTCATGAGTATATTCTGTATTTAATCTGAGGTTTGAATAGCATGTAGTTATCAATACAGGATGCCCTAGGCATGAGAAGTATGGAAAACTATTTGAAGAGTTTAACAAAAAAATCTTATGCTTTGAAAGAAACTGCAGGAGGAAGAAAAATGTATGTTAACATTTAATTAAAAGACCACTACCAAGATGCAAGATGAATTTTGAGCAAGCTGGCACCCTTGACTTAGATATTTTCCGTACTGTATGCTTGTATTTTACAACTCGATTTACTTGTGGTATTTCTATCTTCAGTAATGAATGTATTGAATATAAATTACATATGATACATATAATCATATATCTTATAATATACATTGCACACTATGCTCTACCGAAAATTAAAACAACCAGTTTAACAGATTCTGTGTATGTTGTGACATACACACAGATGTACCAGTGTACACACATACCAGGGAGGTATAATTTTGCTTATATAAATGCACACATTCAAAGTGGGACTGTTATTTACCTCACCAATGCAATTAACAGCATGAGAATACTGGTTTTGTAACATTTAGAGACATTAACAAATTAACCCTGCTTAACATTCCCTATGTTGAAACAGTCAACCAAAAAAACAACCCAAAAGGAAACAAGGTAATTCTCCACTACGTAAGGACAGGACTTTTGTAACTCAAAGGAACACAAATAGTTTATTTTCAAACGGTAGCTGTTTCCTCGAGCCACCACCAAGCGCTGCAAGGGCTCGGGTGGCAGCGCAGGGGACAGCGGAGGAGCCCCGCTCCCGACAGAGCGGTGTCGGGCGGTGCAGCTCCAGGGAAGCAGCTGCAAGCAGCGACCGCAGCGTTGGCAGGACGGGAGCCTTCCCAGAAGCCGCTGCCCACCAGCCTCCCGCACCACCACAGCTTCTTAGGGATTTATTTACTCCCCCGATACCCCATCCCGCTTCCGCTCACGGAACACCTCGGGCGCTGCCGCGCTCCTGGTGCCGGCCCCTCCTTCGGTCAGACACACCCAGGACCGGGCGGTCGGGCGGGGGAGCGGGGCCGTACCGACCCGCACGGCTCGGGCAGCCCCCACGGGTACCCAGGCGGCCCCCACGGGTCCCCGGGCAGCCCCTATCGCTTCCCCGGGCAGCCCCCATCGCTTCCCCGGGCAGCCTGCGGGCGGGAGCGCTGAGTCAGCGCTGCCGGTGTCAGCCGGGAGCGGCCGGGGAAGGGGGCGCGGAGACCGCCCATGTGGGACGAGGGGCCTTCGTCATCGTCCGCAGGGCCGGTGTGGCTCTCGGTCAGCTCCGCGGCTAACGGGGGGACCTCCCCATGTCACCTGGGCTTGGGCCCGGTCCTCCCCCGGGGGGTTTGTGTGTGACACCGCGACCGCCATGCCCCGCCATCCTCGTCCCGTCTCCCGAGCGGGCGGAATTCGCCGGCCGGGGATGAAGAAGAGGTGGAGGGAGGGTGGGTGAGCCCTTGGTGGCTGTGCAGCAGCGGGAGGCCATCGATCTTGTTTAGGAGCTGGTGCGCAGCTAACACTTCCTGCGGTAATTTGTGACCGTGGCTATTGATTGTCCGCGTCCCGTGCGCCCGCCGCCCCGACGCCGCGCAGTCTGGGGAGGAGGAGCCCGGCCCGGCGAAGGGGGAGGAAATCCCCCGCCGCAGCCGCCTTCTTTGGGGGTCCCTGCGCCCTGCCGCCGCCTCCNTTTTTATGAATGGACTGGATGCCCGGTGACACATTACCCGCGTTTTTCTTCTTCTTGGAAAAAGCCAGCCGGCGTACCATGGGTTCAAACCGAGTTTAAGCAACAGTTCTCCCCACTCCTGGCGGGCCAGGGAGGGAAGAGAAGTCCTTGTCCCCCGTGTCCCCGTGCCCCCCGCGGGCCGGGCTGGCAGGTCCTGCGGCAGGGGCAGGGGGGCGGTGAGCGCTCCCCTGGGGCTGGCGCGGTGGGCGAGGCGGCGGGTCTCGCTGGCCGGGAGCCTCCTGCCCTGGTGGGTGGCGGGCAGAGGGGAAAACCTCCACAAGGGCCCGGGGGCCAGCTGGAAGAGCTTCGGGGCTGGGGGCTCCCTCAAGGCAGCCGGGAAGGGGCATCCCCGAGGGCTGTGGCAAGGCAAGGTCTAGAACCTCCGGCCCTGGGCAGGACGGAGCCGGCTCGGCTCACCTCGGCAACGCGTTTAACATCTTTGCTTTGCCCTTTGTAATTGCCCCCCGCCCTCATTCCCCTCCCGGTTTATAGACTGTCCCAGCGGTAGTCTCTATCACACACACACACACGCACACGCGTTTACCAGACACAAAGGTAAAGGTTTGCCCCGCTCTGAGCGCGGCTCTGGCCGCACTGCTCTCCCCAGCGCCGCGGGCACTCTGTGACCCCCGGGCTCGGTACCCGGTGCCCGCCTGCCTGCGGAGCCCCCAACGCCGCAGCGACCCGAGGTGGAGGCTCCTGCGTTTGCCCCTTATCCATGTTTTATTAATTGATCTACGCTTTAGATGCGCCTCCCCCACACACAACTTCGAATACACAGCACCGAGGTTTTTTTCTGTTTCCGTTCAAAGACTGAGACTCCGCTGCTCGCCCTTTAGTTGCTTCGTTCTTAAACAACGCGATTCAGTTTTGTAATCTGCCCCCAGCTTTCCTAAGCGAAGCGGGGCGGGGGCTGCATGTTTTCTGAATGGTGGCAAGGAGGAGCATAAGGGACAGCGGTGATCTCTTGCTGCTGTCGAGCTGGCTGCCCCGATCGTGGGAAAGTGGCTGCACGTAAAGCAGCAGATTCTTTGTCCCTGTTGTTCTTCTGTAATCGATCTCACTTCAAGTCGAGGGGTGGAAAACTTCAAAGGCAGATCAGGCTGTTGGAGGTCGGGGCAAGAGCACAATCAGCTCGTAATGCACCCACTTTGCCTCCTCCCCCTCTTACTCCTCCTCCTGCAGGAGCCGGGCGTTTGGATGGGGTGGGGGTGAGGAGAAGAGCCCTCCGATCTGTAAAGTACGTCCAATCAATAAATAAAATGCAGACTTTGTGGAAGGAGTGAGAGGGAGTGAGGGAAGGAAAAGACTTGTGTTGGTACTCCCAAGTCACATATAGGACATCCTGACTGCACTTTTTCTGCCTATCCTGACTTGTCTAAATAGCTGAATAAATGTGTTCTACTTATATATGGAATAGTTTCTCGCTTTTGTTTTTGGGGTTTTTTTTGTTTTTTGTTTGTTTGTTTGTTTTGTCCATCTCTAGGTCAATTTTAGGACTGCACAGTTTGCTGTGTGAGTTACTATAGAAGAACAAAAATAGCTGCTTTGCACCAGCTGAGGGGTTGTAGTACAACTCAATCCACTACAGCACGCAGTTTTAGCAGAGGAGGGAGGGGGGAGCACTGCTGGTGCCAAGACAAAACACAACCGCGCTGCAGACATCTGCCATTCAGAGCTAGCTGCGGCTGCGACTCTGGTCACATCTGCCAACACGTGTAAAGGACATCTAGAAGGGATATCCGAAGTCACGGGAATACGCCCTTGCACTGAAGTGCGTTACATTGGAACATCCTTTTGATAGACTAGAGTAGAAAACTTGCCTAGAGTGGTTTATGAAATTTCCTAAAAAAAATATTTGGAATAAGATGGCAGAAAAAATGCACACAATCAAATCTAGATCCACTGCACACACCTCCTTACCACAATACCTTTAACTTTCGAGTGCTGGGAGAAAGTTGAATTTAACCTTTTGAGACCAATGATTTTGTTACATTATACTGCTTTCTGGTACACCTTGTATAAGCATTTAAATACACTTTGACTGTATCATATTACTTTTCTCTCCTAGCTAACTGTAAAAAATTGGAAATTGCAAAATCTGATGGGTAACTTTTTACTAGAGTTTAGATTCTTCCTCTAGCTCCAATTTGTGCCCATGTGCCCATAAAGAAGCTGCTAACCAGGACTCACTCTGAGCCTATTTTGGGATTCCCTTGCCATAAAAAAACCCTTGGTAATACACAGCGTTAGCTGAAGCAAGCGATTTTAAATGCTGGGTTGTGCCAGCCACAGGAATTTCAGGTAATCCTGGGGCTGCTGCAACCTGTGACAGAAACTTGATTAGCCTCAGACAGAGAAGTAAAAACTGCAACTCAGTTTGGCACCTTCAGTAAGTTAGGTTTCCACTCATGTATGCTAAGGACAGGGGTTTAGTTATTCTCTGAGTTTTTGAGAAAGTAATAGTTTGGGGGTTTTTAATAAGTAATATGATTTTAGCATCCTCCACAGTCATAATACCCCTTCAAATATCTTTCTTCTCATAGTCAGCTTCAAGTATTGCAGCAGTAAAACAGCGACATATTATGTACAGCCACATGGTACAGGTGAAGCTTATGGCAACACCCTGTGCTTGTACAGGGATATTATAAAGGCCATTTCCACTCAGTTGATTGCAGCCTTTCAGTTATTCACCCTTTACATCATAATTTTCTGTCGGGTTTCTTTCTCAGAATGAATTTTTCAGGGGCTATTTCAGAAAAAAATACTGAGCTCTGTTTAAATACAAAGAAAATTTGAAAACTCTGAAAGCACTTGCTTTACATTGTAACCATAGTCTCAACAGGGTTGGCTTTTCAGTGTTGTCACATAGAGAGTTAAAAGTAGGAAGGAATCTCATTCAGTTAGAAACAAGATTTTTTTAGTGAAATAGTTGTGCTTGGTGTGATCACTGAGGCTGGATTTTTATCAAATGAATGGGTTATTTAAAAAAAAAATTCCTTACGTCCAATTAACCCAGCCCATGCTGGCTAAGAGAACTATCGTTGCATTGTACATTTGCACATGGAATAGGAATCATATTATAGGAATAGGGCTACCATACATCTGATTTTTTTCCCCTTTGGATGACAGCTCTCCTTCCCGTCACCCGCCCTCTGGGTCCCATCTGGATAACCTTTTCATAATTGCGCTGTGTGTTTTAAAATCTTTGCGAGAGTGGGAACTGGGTTTTTTTGTTTTGTTTCTCTCTCCCTCTTTTTTTTGCTTTCTGCTTTGTTTTGCTACAGGGAGGACTAGGCAAGGGGTGGGCTTAGCCCTGTGTAGTATCTAATGAGAGTGGTGTAACAGAGGGCAGAGGCAAGCAAAGCAATAGCAACATGGAGGCACTAAATGCAACAGCTTGATGCTATTCCAAACCTCAGAAAGGAGTTTGGAGGTTCATACTTAGGAGAAAGGATACCCTAGATTAAGATAAAAAGGAGAATAATGCTAGTGCTTAAAGGGGTTTTAGGCACTTTGGAAGTTTGGTATAGTGTTTCACTGGTCTGGGGAGTCTTTGGGGAAAGGTACAAGAGGTTCGGGTTTGACAGCCCCCTCAAACTTGCAATTTGAGAATCTCCTAGTCAGGAAAATTTAGGATTATCTCTGTGGGCACTTCTAACAAGGACTTGAGCTTGTGGTAGGGAACACGTTCAAGGCTATTGAACTTCCTCTCCCACCATGAAAGTAGTAGTGGTAGGTGTATTATATAGAACTTCTACAAACAGGCTGCAGAAACAGGGCACAACACCTACCAGTAGTGCTACTAAATCTGCTAGACATAGTAAGGTTTGAAGGGTAAAAGGGAATTATGCACCACTTCTAGCTCTCTTTCTTCTTCCTTCCATTCCTTCTTTTTCAGAAGAAAGCTTACCAGTCAATCTTTGTGGAAGGGAAGGATTTATTCCTTGGAGACTCCTATGACAAAGGCTGAAGGACAAGGTATGCTGAAGGTGGTGAGAATGAATATTTGCATTATTATACATCTGTCCACAAGCCCAGCATTCCTGTTTTGGCACTTTGCATAGTGTGGCATAACTTGAATATAACGGATATTGCAAGATTCCGATAAGATCATCTACATTTTCCAGCTAATAATTTTAAAGTTTTGTCAGCATATTTGGATACATGCTGAATCATAATTCTAGAAACACCTGTCCTTTGTCTATTTGTCAAGACACACTTAAATCTGAGGCTGAAGTTCCATCAGTGTAGGGATTTCCCCCCTCTTTTACATGTTGCTGTTGAGTTTAGACAAATTCTGTCCCAATGCATCCTTACGACTGGGCTATTACAGAGGAATTGGTATTTCCATTTTGCAGATGTGAAACCAAGGTGAAGGAAACTCTGAGTAGATCTTGATGAATGTGCACATTTTGAAATGAAATCTCAAGGTCCCCCAGCTCTAAAATACCTTCTTACCTCCCTCTCTGCTCTATATTGAATGCAGATTTGCCATGGGATCTGAGCTCTCCATTACCATGGTGTGACAGAGCATGACCTCTGATATCACATGATAGAGGAGAGGCTACAGTACAGACCATCATTCCTGAGTTCCATGCACTCAGCCTTGCACCAGAGCTATTCCATGTGTGTGTCTTGTGGATCTTCTCAGGACAGGAGTGTCTTTTTTTTCAGACATTTCCCTTGTGTAGGTAATCAGGGTATAAGGCGCTTCATACTTCAGGTTCTGTGACAGTGGTTGCAGACAAAGCTGTTATTCTCAGGGAATAAGCTAAACTTATTTAGTATAGCTGGTAAAAGAAGTGCAGTGGTCCCCTTGAAAGTGACCTTAATAGACTAGTGTTGTCACTTTAAAGTCTCTGGTATAGGTGGGAAGTGAATCCAGACTTACTCAGTTCTCCTTCAGTTTGCTAAACACGAGCTCTGCTTCACACTTAGCAATACCACCCATTCTGTTTCCCTCCCTTTTTTTTTTTTTTTAATCTCTCCCTTTAGCCCTTTTCTACTCCTTTTACTCTTCATATTCCGTTTTCTTTCACTTTTCAACTTAAACTTAAAATGCTCTGTTTAGAAATGCAGGGGCCAGATCCTCAGAGCCAGCCAAACCACACATGGTGCAGGCTGAGGGTGTAGGGAGGGGGAAAGTGGCTCTAAGCCATTTTTCCTCTCCCTGGATTCTAGCTTGAATGGATGCCAAAGTGGCCCCTGGCATAACTGAGAGCAGGAATGCTCTAAATTACACTAGTTAGAACAGTTCCCAAGGGCCTATCCTATGCCACTTGCTCCTTTCCGCCTTGGCCACCTATGAAGGCCTCCTACACTGCCTTATTTTGTGCAGGGATTTCCTACATCAGGGAATGCCCAGCTGCCCTGTTATGGTACAAAGGTGATAGAGAATCATTCCCTAAGAATTTCCAGAATAAATAAAGCAATTCTGTTAAAGAAAATTACAGAAATAACATAGCATTAGAATTTGTCATCTTAATGACTTTGCTTGAACATCACATTTTTCCTTCCTACCTTCAACGTGCATTTGACAGGGAAAGGATTTGTTTTGAATTAGTCTGTAATGTCTTTAAGGAGGGGGCTTTTTAGGTTGAGTAAAGAATGGTCTGGAGAACAGTATCAAAAAGTTTTATACCATTAGAAACATCAACACCTTTTTTTTTTTTTTAATAATAATATTGTATGTTGTTCTAGTCATGCAGTTTCCAAAAGGAAATGTCTATTATTGAGATGTGATAATGGGAAGACTGAAGTGAGACTAGAATGATTGGAACATATCCATCAGAAGACAAATAAGAGGGGTCATAACTAAAAAAAACCCCAAACAATTGTAAATATAGTCTCATATTAGTCTGGGAGCCCTCTATTAAAAGGTGTGCTTCCTATGAAAGATGGAAAACTGAAAATCAGCCCAAGAAAATATCTTCTTATCCAAAGAGGATAACACCACAATACTTAAGAATTCTCCAAAATCTTGAAGAGAAGAGCAAAATATTCCAAGAGAAATAAACACGACAACAAAAACATTACCTGTTACAGTTAGCGGCTTGCAAGATGAATAATTTGAGTAGAGAGTAAAAGCTGGTACTTCATACTTCATTATGACTTACAGTTTAAGACAGATTTTTTAGGGTTAGTTAGAGTCCAATGTCATGAGGGCAGACTATCCCACAGCTGCCTAGAAAGGATTTGTAGCAGCTAAGTTACAGAACCAGTTGACACAACTTCTTGGACTGAGCAGGTCTCAAGTATGGGTCTGTATTGCTGCATATAAGTAAAGAGGGAGGTGTGGGGGGATCCAAATCCTTCTTCAGGGCCACTGAGTGTCCTCACATTATAAACAACTGCAATGTTGATCACAACAAGCACAGTCAATATTCAATACTGGGACACAGTGGAAAGTCAGTTGAAAAAAAGACAGTGTTAGACTTGAAGAGAATATCTTCAAAATGTGTGAGAGAGTTCAGTTTCTGAAGTGACCGAAGGCCTGAAGTAACTTCTGAATTTTAATTACCAACCAACAATATCTTACCTTCCTCTTGAAAGCATT
>PYHW01010552.1:2164174-2241334 GCA_013186435.1 Turdus rufiventris
CTTTATTATGCGCTCTTCTCCAAAGCAGCTAGAATTTGAGCTAAAAGGTTTGAAGTGGCTTTGGAAGGACTAATGCATATTCTGAGCTGCCTCAGCGACAGCCAGCAGGACTCTGTCTGTTACTTGTGCTGTTTAATGTATCTTCTGCCTGTATTTTAGGCACTGGGTACTAAAGCTGGAGCTCTGGTGCATATCCTGTAAATGTTTCACTCCCTGGTGAATCAGGAAGTCATGCAGCCTTCTCACATGGAAAGAGCACTTGGAAAGTTGAGGAATAAAGTTAGTGACATTTTCCTCCATGTTTTCATGGGACTATTTTTTTTAAGCAATGGATTTATGGCTGGAGATGTGAATTTTGAATTCCCTTTGCTTTCTTACTTTGTATAAGCATTGTGAAGATTTACAGGGTAGGAAATTCCTCCTGGATGTAAGAACTGTTGGTAGGAAAGACTGTCTTTCTGCCATTCTGTGCACTACTTCTTTAATTAAGGAGTGTTTCCTGGGAGTCCTGGGAACAGATAGAGCAATAGCACATGTGAAGGAATATCTGTGCAGTGAAATTACCATGGCAGATGTCTCCTTCTGAGCATGGAGAGAATGACTTGTCTGACTGAAGGGATCATCTCCTACACTTCTTTGCTCAGAACAAATGACTCAAATCATTTGAGAAATAAAATATTTCATTTTTCTTGTCAAATACAGGAGATCTCACTCTTTAAGTTCTCAACCTTCCAGCACTGTTGTTCGTTAACAAGTGCAGAGTTGTAATTTTATGGCCAGACTCCTAAAGGGTGTGCTTTGACAGACAGACCAGATGTCCTTTGAGGAAACTAGAAGTAGATCCCAACCACAGGACAATTTTTTTCTTGGTTTCAATTCACAGGAGTGGTCCTGTGACCTCAGGCTTTGTTGCATTGCATTTTGCTTCACACTGTCAACTTGGAGAAATCAGAAAGATGCTTCCTTGCCTAGTGGATTTATTTTCTAGCTATCAGGCTACAGGCAGCACTAGACAGCCAGTGTTCTGGCTTCTTGCAGG
The DNA here is from genome assembly GCA_013186435.1 of Turdus rufiventris. Taxonomy (NCBI): domain Eukaryota; kingdom Metazoa; phylum Chordata; class Aves; order Passeriformes; family Turdidae; genus Turdus; species Turdus rufiventris. Next base: position 2,165,214 of record PYHW01010552.1, read on the forward strand.
TCAACCAGTGATCAGTTTTAATTCAATGAGATTTTATGGACCTGACAAGCTACCTAGAACATGCACATGCTGGAAGTTTAGCAAAATCAGTCCTATTAAAATTGCCTTCTTTCACAGGGCAGTTTATGAAGCACTGGAAATACACAGGCAGCATGTTAGAGTGTCAAGACAGGCTTTCTGAACCTATTGCTGCCGCTGACCCATAAGAGCACTAAGACTTGAATAACTTTTTTTTTTTTCTTTTTTTTTCTTTTTTTCTTTAAAATTTTTTTTTCCAGGTAGCTTATATGATCATGTGATGGCACTTTCAAATACCAAAGTAATTTTGTCATGTTTTGGGGAAATCTTAAGAAAATTAATAATGTTTTATGACATCTGTGCTAAGCTATCTGTGCAAAGTATGTTAAATCTGCAGTAAGACATGGTCTTACTGGAAATCTCATCCCCCTACAGGCAATTTAATCTACAATATATTTGACAAATACATGTGATCCTGATTTTATAAGAGCAGAAACTGAGTTTTTACAATTAGAGCAATTGTGGGCTGTCTGTAGCAAAATCCAGAAAGAACTTAGTACCTTATTTGACTTTAATTACAGGTTCAGAAAAAATGGTTTAAGGTGAGGTCTGGCTTTCTTGAGAAAAACTGATTTAGAAGGGAACACATGAAGTGATCAGAATTAGGGTTCACTAAATTGAGGCTGATGGTATCTCTGAGCTGGATTCTTCTTTGGATATCTAGTTCAGCTGTAGGTATGCAGACAAGGACTGTAAAGAAGAGTACACCACCCAGGTTTATTTCATGTCTCAGAGGGAGATGGAATAGCATTGGATGAATAGTGTTTATCTTAGAAATTCAAATTCACAAAATGAAATAAAATACTTTGCATTCTAAAACAAAAATTAGTCATATAGAATGGAGAAGGAAACATTATTTCAGCAGGAAACTCCAGTACTTTGACACGTGTTTACATCCAGAGCAAGGATGAGATATTAAAGCTTTTACTGAGTAGAATTTTCCCTGAAAGCTGTTATTGACAGTATTAGAGTATTCAATTTTTTTTTATCAACTCCAGACACAATCACATGATTTGTAAGTCTAAAAGTAATGACATTTTTTGATTGTGTCCTAGAGGGAGAAATAACTTTTTTCTTTTGACTCGTATGACTTTGAGCAGTCCAACTGGACTGAATGATGGAAGTGGGAATACTCATGGGAGGAGAAAGAGTTGTGATCAGAACCGCACAGAGGTGTCACCATGTGCAAGGACTTTGCCCATGCCTCACATTGAAGTATTGCAGATAAGAACTTGACTGCACTGATAGCTATATATGAAAGCTTGAGCAATATCTGCATGCAGTCCTTGAATCGTGCCAGTGTGGTTTGTCCTTTGCCTTTATGTGCACCAAATTCACCCACAACATTTTTTAGACATGAAAGTATTGAATGTATTTAGTTGTCAATTTGAAAATATTAAACTTCTCAATTATTATTACATAAATTATTTTTGAAGAGGCTAATCACCCTTATGGACTGGTTCCATGAAACACAAACCAGCTAGTTTTCAGCTACAAAACAGGTCCCAAACTACAGGTGATTTCCAGCTTTTAAAATGGCCTTACAAATATTCTTGAAATATGCTGAGATCAGTTTGTACTTACTTGGAAGTCTGGTGTAAAATCATATACATCTGACAGGCAGTTAAACCTCTGTGGGATGGGAGAAAATCCTGTTTTAATGGAATTGCTTGAAAGTATTCTATAGCACTGTTCTATTCAGTTCTCATACAGCTTTGCTTTGCTTCCTTGTTCTGCATTCTTCTGAACCCTAGTGCAGAGACTGCTTCCAGACATTTATCCTCACACTCACTTAGTCTCAAGGGAAATTATGCCTGTGATTGGTCTATATATATTTCTCATTTAATACCAATTTTCTAACCCTGCACTATCTTTGTCTTCATTGCATCATCCTCAGAAAATTACTGTCCCACATTTTCTCAATGCATTTATCAGCCTTGATATTCTTTGCTAGTCTGTGGGAACCACAATTCCTCCCATAGTGATGTTGATTCAGATACACAAGCAGTCTGTATTCCACCCTCATTCAGATTCTGTCCAGATGCATCCACCCTAATCTTTTGCTTATCTAATGCAGGTCCTTTGGGCAAAGTCTGAAATGAGGCTAAGAACTCTGACTGGAAAGGTGCCAGCATGCCTTCCATTCTGTAGTAATTTATCACAGATCTTAGAAATGAAATTTTCCAGCACATAATTATAGAGAGGGACAGTGTCAATTTATTAGAAGTTCCATAATGAGGTCTATCAGTTACAGGTGCTGTTGGCTAATGCTATTAAAACATGCACCTGTTATTCCCATTTTTCATGCTATGCCTTTTCACTAGTGATTCCAGTCCTCTTCTCAGGCCCTTGTGAAATGATACTCAAACAAAGCCACAAGTGGTGCAGCTTAACGTTGGCTCCACAGCCTGTGTACAGCTGAATGCTCATGAAGGTTTATTTTCTCTTCTCATTACAGCAATTCTCATTTTAGCAACTTTAGAAGGTTGCTTGTTCTTGCTCACTGCTAATCAGATGAAGACCGTGCTTTCAAAAGAAATGAACAGAATATAAGAGACAGCATACTCAGGTGTCTCCCAGTATTCTGATAGCTTTGAGGGGATAGCCATGAGAAACTGGAAGGCCAGAGTTGGAAGGTGGAAGATGCAGAAAGGGTAAAAAAAAATGGTATTGGGAAAGACTGCGATTGTGGCTTTTTCCATGATTACATGTGTATGCACTGAAAGGAGTGTAATTCCTGACAATTATGGTTATTTAAAAAAAAATTCACCAAATGATCAACATCAGTTTTTCCTGTAGTAAACAACTAAAAGAGCTGTTGTTGAGCACTGAATAACCTGGGATCTCAGAACCTGAGTCCACTTAGTGGGGTTGTTACCCTGGTATTTTCTTCTGAGACCCCAAAATGTGAGATAGAATCCTAAACAGATTAACAAATTAAGACTTTGCCAACTCATTATTTTTTTCTCCCCTCACTTGTAAAGGGTGGTTAGGGTTCTCCATTAGGGCAGGTTTTGAAAGCATAGAGAAATACAGGTGGTAGTTAGCAGCTACTAATCTAATAATAGAATGCATTTGTAATGGCAATAACTCATTATCCATGTAAATATAGCTTAGCAATTTTCAAGTAAGCATAAAGAAATCTGAAAAGAGAAGACTAACATGATGCATTCTGTAAGATGAAGGGACTATGCAAAGTAATTTTTTTTCTTTCTAATTCTTAGCTGTGAGAAGCAGGCTCAGCACATCTGTACATATGTAGACACTTTGGTGTAATCTGTGACAAAAATCTTGCAAATGTACTTGTTGTTTAAGGTTCTACCCTACCACTAAGATATGTTAACTAGTTAAAGCAAAGCCACTAATTTAGATTGTTTATAAATAAGTTTATTGGTGGTGGTTTTTGTGGAGCACATCAAGTATATAGATTTCAGAGCATGATTTTATTTTCTTTAATTGTATGAAGGTCTCAAGTGGAAGAGTGCTTCTTAAATTAATATGATCTCACTTAATTGCCTGTAAAAAGTTTGTCTGGTCCAGTCAGTCTCTTGTCACTTTGGCAGAGTAGGATACCTTGCAGGTATGTCAATTACCAGAGAAGAATATAAACAGATCTTAAGATTAAATAAATCTAACACACATAGAAATATGTTGCTGTCTGCCTGCTGTAATTCTTACACAATAGGGAGAAAGGGGAGATTCTGGGGCTGTAATTTTAGTAAATCCACTAGTTTTAGAAGTCTACTAGTTGTGGCATACACTTGAGACTGCTAAAACTGCAACTGAGAAAAGAAGCACCTAAATTAGTGAGTATTTTTAATGTGAATGGGTGGCTTCTTTACCTTGACAAGAAATACTTGCAGTGCTCCTTTAAATCTTCCTAACTGCTTCATGTTTTGCTTAACTTTTTTAAGATCTTCATAGGTCCTCGTGAAAGTTTTTTAGGAACTGCTTCTGTCTTATTTTTTTCTTAAGAACTGAACCTTCAAGGTGCTTATCCTCCTTAAAGTCTGTTGAGAGCAGAGACTGATTACTTTTAGGTTCTTGCAAGACTGAACCCTATAACAAACTTATTTGATTAGTTAAACCGGTGCTCTAGAAGTTGCTGAATTGTCTCCTATTTTGCTTTCTGTCAACGGCCAATTTCAATATAGGACTACACTTTACAAATTGATAGGAGCACATTCAGGGCCTTAAAAGAAATTATCTGGTTGCCATGAACTGTAGGTTTAATTATAAAACAGTACATCTAGTCAAATAGGTGAGCAACTCAAAAATATTTGTCCTTTTCCAGCAATGGCTTCTGGTTCAAAAATCTCAGTCGTCTGCTTTCAGTTTTATGTATTTTGATGTTATTTTTTAATTTAGTCAACATTTTATGGGGCCATTATTATAAGGGGAAGTCTGGGTAACTAAAACTATCACAGTTTCATGATCATCAGTGGTAAAACACATCTGTTGACACAAATTTGTCTTTTTTCACTACTTCAGCTGCTTCAGAAATGCTGATGCTTTTGTTCTGTGACATCAGTGTAGTAGTCTACTACTGTAATCTGTTAATGTTAATAATGGCTGGTTGAAAAAGTGTCAGGTACTAAAAATTAACGTGGGCGGAGCCATCTGAAACCACAAATTGCTGCCTGTTTTTTCTGCTTGGTCCTTTCTCTGGAATATAGAAAATCTCAACTATTTCATATTCAAAAATATTTTAGTTACAACACAGGAGCAACTGCAATATGCTGTGCTGTAGAATATAAGTTATTATTTAAATATTAGTGCAGCACACAGCTTTGAAAAGTGTTGTTTTTCGTATTAGGCTGGCTAGCAATATTCACCTTGGGCTGCTGGGTTTGGAAAGAGTACTTACTTTCACACTGACTGGTAACAAGTGGTCACTACCTTTTTCTCTGTAGTGGCTGCTATGTAAAAAGAGAGTGTTTTCAACCATTCAAGAATGGTAATGTCTGATTATATGGACATGTCTACTCTACATCTTCTGTCTAGATATTCTGGATAATTTATACTTCTATTGGGGAAGCATTTCTGGACTAGCCCTTTTCTTTCAAACTCTGTGAATTAAACTAGTACAATTTTGCAAAGCTCATACTAGTTAAGTAATGGGCTTGTTGACATTTCTGCGGTTTTGCTGGCAGGGCTGTTCCTTAAAAGCACATCAGGACAGAAATAATTTTTTTCCCTCTGTTACTGCACCTATTAGAGCTTTGGAGACTTGATTTTTAGGTGTTATACTCTGTAATCAACATATTCCTGGCAGGGCATTATCCTGATTAGATTCTTGGGACACATCTGTGATCTGTCCAAAGAACAAGATGAGCTGGCTGTCAAACTGACTCACCAACCACGCTCATTCTGGACCCCATGTCTGCCTGTAAAGGTCACTTCATGAGAAGTACCTATGCCCTCTGGAGTCTTCAAGCACTCATACTGTCCAATTTTTCTTACAGTCCAGTTTCTGTGTGTGAGGCTGAGCATGCTACAGCCTGGACAAACTCTGTGAATGTTTTGAGCTGCAGGATAATACCTGAGAGAACAACATCTGGCAGTGTGGGATGATGCTGTGGGTGGATAGTGGAATGCTCAATAATGCTTGGGGCCTCCTTTTTGCCCTACATCATAAGCATAAGGTGGGTATTTTCACCTTGCTCAGCAGCTAGCAGAACTGCCTGGTTGTACCATACACCAGGCAGGAGGGGTAACAACTCGGCAGTGCTGACAAGAGAAAGGGCAGAGGAAACATATTTTGGCTGTGACCATCCCTTTCACACAAAGCTGGTAAATGTTAACAAGCCATTCAGAGTCAGAGGAAAGCAGAAACATGCTATTACACAGGTCATCTGACAGCTGGCCATATGCTGCAAGCAGTGATTTCACGTGGCAAGTATGAATAGACCTGTTTCTGGGAGTATTTGGGATTGAATTGGAATTGATTAGTAGATTTTATCCTTCTTAAACAGAATGTCCTTTCTTAGCCCTTGCATGTTAATGCTTGAGCTGGTCACTAACTGAGGTGGAAGTTCCCCATCGGCGTCAGAGGAAGGGGGATGGAAAAAGTTATGCAGCAGGATGAAACCCCATTTTATGCACTTAAAACTTAGAGTTTTAATTTCAAGGCTTATCTGTGTTTTCCACTATGCAGAACCTAGTGACAGTGGTTCGCCAGGTGTCTTTCTCTAGGCTTTTGAAAGCGTGTACATTTTCACTCCTTTTGCTCTTCAATAGAGAGTGTCTTCTGTGGATGTAGTGGATTTAACTACTTAAGTCTTGCTCACATCCTGGTAGTTCATAGATAGCTGTTCCTTAAATCTTTGACAGTAACATGATATGTATTGGGATTCTCAACAAAAGGAATATGCAGACAATATGGTCACGCCCCTGTAACATCCCTTTATTTAAGCTGCAATTGCAATTCATAAAATCATTGCAAAATAATAAAAAAAAAGGTTGTAAGATAAACACCATAGATACGGTCCCTAGAAACCACATCTCACATTAATTGAGAGCAGATGCAATATTGCAGAAGCCCAGGGAATGTTGCAGTTCATATTCTCCCTCCCTGACTCGTTCTAGGGGAGCACAATACATTTTGACTAACATACATCCAAGTTTGTATGCAAATTTTCTTTCTTAAATATAAACCAAAATTAATTTAAAACGTTCTTGTATTCAGAAATGGTGACTCATAGATGATCTTTTCCTATTTCCTTTGTTCATGAAACATTGCCCATATTTTGGGTTGTGCCTTTAAGATTTCCAATTGAACAGGGCATCTGGGAACTCAAGGGAGCCCTTGCTTTGCCAACAATTCACAAGCACAAATAGCAATGAATTGGGAAATGCATATCTTTTATCTGGTTCATCTTCTAGTTCAAAGATTTTGTTTGGGTTAGTCTTTCATGTTACTTCTTTATCATTACTTCTGGGAAAAAAAAAGCATGAAGTCATACAGTGCTCCCAGAACTCATATCTCTATTGAAACAGGCATTAGAGAAAAGAAATAGTGAGAACCTGGTATTTTTCAGTCCCACTTGTTTAACTGATGAGAGACTATAATATATCCTTAGCCTGAAAATACTCCTGTGTGCATTTTTGGAGACACAAACCAGGTATTAAGGAACACAGAGACAAATAGCTTAATAGTCCAGGTGTGTAACTTGCACTTTTATGTCGTTCTCTCACCCACACCCATATAAACCATTTCATTCTCCCGAAAGCCAAGTTAAATGCCAATATAACCATTTTAAGATCATCAAATCTGCCTTTGTGTAGCTCTCCTCTTGCTAGCTTTAAGGATTGCCTAAAGCAAATGCAGTTCTCTGGGGCAACTCTCAAGGTTTAGAAACCTTCAAAACAGTTGCCAAACGCATTCAATTCCTGCTCAGTCAGATAATTTGAGATAGATTTTATAGTGTAACTATTTTGAAGAAAAGTGCCGACAACAAGATAGCATCTATGAACAGAACACTGCACATCATACAGAATAATGTTAAGGATTGTGCTTACAGACTAATCCTTGTTCTATGCATTGCACTAGCCATTTGGAGTGTGGGCCACACTTCATTTATTTATTTTAAAAATACATTGCTCCTCCTTACAAGATTTTTACAAATTGCAGTAAATTATCTCTCCGGATGGTTCTGGGAGGCACAACACTATCATTAATTAATTTTTATTTTCTGAGGAGAAAAGGAGGCACAGCAGCTGTGTCTCTCACCCAAGATCTCCTAGATAATCTGAAAAAGCAAAAGCAAGTAAGTCCAGATCCCATTTACTTGAAGTCTCTCTGCTTTCCCCGCTAATTTTCTGTCTTGCTCTTTAATATTTCAGATTAGCTTGCAGTGTGTAGAGAAAGAGTTCATAATGAGATACTTTTCCGTGGAATTTTTCCAGGGTTCCACCTAGACATGGCATTTTTATTTATATTTTTACAGAAGGACTCTCCCTTCCCCAGGCCTCACAAAAGTTTCTCTGATGGAGAGATGGGACAACTTGGGAGGTCTGTGTGAAGAACTACATTTTGCTGGATACACTCCTGCTGTTAGCAAATTGCTCCAATGGGAGGACTAGCCAACTAACTCAGTCAACCTACTAAAATGGATTCCCTATTTTATAGAGATAGATCTTCTCAGTTAACTCATCTGTAGGATTGTAAAAATGAGAGACAGAGCACATACTGTGCGGGGGAGTAAACAAAAGCTAATGGGTAAGACTTTATTTGGTACCAACAAAGGTTGGTAATTACCTGTTTGCTGTTTGCTCTGCCTCAGTTTTCATGCTTTTCCTATCTCTCCTCACTGATTCTGATTTTGGTTCTGTAAACATAAACCACTCAAAAAGTTCCACAGAGAGGAAAGAAAGAATTCTTTGCAGATTATTGCCAGTATTGTCAAAGAGAAAAAAAAGTACATGCAAATCCCACAAAGTGTTCTCAGGAGACCCTCATCAATGTTTGTATTTTACCTGAGCTCTGTGAAATATGAATCCACTGCTCTTTACTGCTACCTCTACAAGTCAGAAACTGCCCAAGCAATTGGAAGACTTGGTCCTAAGTTACAGGTTTTAACTAGATGTTTCCTTCAGTCAGCTTTGGCAGACTGTGAAAGTATCCTGGCTTTTGGAACAGCTAGTTCATCACAGGAAAACCCTACTACAGAATTGTATTATTTCTGCTGCTCTCTTCGAAGACAGGTCTCTAGTTCTCTCTCTTGTCGTTCATGAATATTCCCAGTTGGCTAATTTTGCTCCTGCTAGTTTTCTGGCAGCAGTGCTGTTGCATCAGTGAGTTTCTCCCAGCGTTAGATAGCTTTTGAAAGCTGGTCACATTTTTTGAAAGAGCAATGTGTAATTATAGCTGTGTGACCTTTTTCCCCTTTGTTGTAGCTTGTCAAAGCAACTGATAGGTTGATCAAATCTGAGCTGTAAAGGCAAGAAAGTGGAACATAGGTGGATAATTTGTTGCAATATCGGTCAGATGGGAGATCCAGCTAAGGTAAATGACAAGATAGGAACTGTTTATTTTGTCTCTTTTTGCGGGCTGTATGCAGTAGTGAAGATTGCTGGGAAGACAAATATGATGCTTACTCTCCCAGGAAAACTGAGAGTCACTCAAAGGTGAATAGATTTTGCAATATGACTGAACATGCAAGCACAAAGAGAGCAACTAGATGGTTACAACCATATATATTCAGTCTGAAACAGTGAACAAAGAATGACAGCTGTAGAAATACAAACCGTCAATTTGTGCAGCTGAACTCATTCTATTGGAAGTTATCAGCGGTTGATCTAAACAATTAAGTACAGGGAACATTATATGCCAGTAAATTGACATCAAGTTTCCTTCTGTTTGGGTTTGTGATCTTTCATCAGCCTTCTGGGAGATGGGATTGTGCTCCACACTGATATGCATGCTCCTTGGTTACTTTCTGACAATTTCAAAGCCATGGTACGGCAGTTCTTGTCAGTGTTTCCAGGAACATCACTGGCATCACTGAAAAATGGCAGCCTAGATGCTAGCACGTTATGGTTAGCTCTGTAATGAGTACAGCTATCCAGAGCTGGAATGGGATAGGAGAAACTAGTCGATGTTTCATCTCAACAGCAAAATAAGAAAGAAGGAAAAAACCACTGTAATTCACAGACTCTTTGCTACAACTCTGTGGGAAATCCATATCCTTGCATCTTTAAGTCATGGAGACATTTTCATTGTGTTGGTTTTTGTTGTCATACTATATTATGATCTATACTGTAGTATGATCATTGTTTTAATTGTATAAACTCTGCTAGATTGCAAATAAGCTGTGAAAGCATACCATTATATATAAGTATACGAAAAAGAGATATTACATAGTATTGCTTCAATTAGTCTTGATTGTTTTTTGAGTCATTCTCTGAGGTCAGTAAGTTCCAGTCTTTAAATCTATCAGAAAAGACATCAACATCTGTTCTTACACAATTTCTGTGTGCCTCTCCCAGTTTGTTTTCACACGTGAAAGACTCACTCTCTCGTGTGGGAAAACACCATCATCTCATTTTTTGCCATGCACTTATGCTTATTACAAGACGAAAACATTCTGCTGTTCTAGAGGTGGGTTATTATACTGTATTTTATTGAAGAGAAAGACTGATGCAGGTTGAGCACTGCATAATAGAATATTATTTTAAAATATACAATAAAACAAGCTTTGGATCAAAAAGTTGATACTAACTTGCATCATACCAACTAAGCCTTTTTAGCTCCTACTTGGATAAAAAAATAGGATTTATATAAAGTTATAAAGGTCACTAGCTTGTAACTCAGAAGAAAAGTCCCCATTACAGACCTGTGTGATTTCAGACTTGCATGGAAAACCTCAAGCCAAATAAAATTAAATATCTGCCTGTTGTATCTCAGGTTCCTTGGGTAGAAAAAGGAATGCAACCTGTGATACCTACAACTTGTAGACATGGGCAGCACACCTTTGTAAATGCAAGCTGAATGACCTAGATCCTTTCAGGTGTGCAGTCACCATTCTGCAAGACCTAAAGAATTTAGGCTAGTGGTTTGGTGTTCAGAATGGTTTGCAGATGCAGAAGGTCAGATCCAGTGAGGATTTAGGTGCCTGAAAGTTAATTCTTGCTGCACTAACCTTCTGATTATCTGCTCCTCGGTGCTTGCTCTGTGCTAGATGCATAGGCTCCCTCTGCAGTAGGGGAAGAGCTGGCTTTCAAAACAGCTGACAAGTTAGGCTGCTCTAGAATTGCTAGAATAGCCTGCTTGGAATTGGCCAGTTGAGAAATTTTAAGGACATATGTAATAGTATGCACCTACTCCCCAGTGGATCTCATAAAGCCTGTAAGAACTGTTTCCATTCACTCTGCATCTGCAGCCTGCCACTTCTCGAAGGAGGTTATCAGCATCCTTTCTTCAGGACCCAGCACATCTCATTTATCTTCTGAAAAAAGACTCCAGCTCTGGTAGCCTTGCCATCCTTCCCCTGATATAATGGTTTGAGCACACACATTCAACACAAAACATCTGGGTCAATCCCCAGCTCTGCTGGTGGGGTTTCACATCCAAGAGAATTGCCTCCCAGCACGGCAATCCAACTATCAGATTCAAGACTACTGGAATGAGGGAGAAGATGGGCTTTCTCTATTCTTTCTGTAAAGGTTGTGCCATTGCAAAATGTCAGCAAGGATCTAAGGCCAAGTATGACTTCATTCTAGAGGTGAAGGAAGTTCCACTTGATGCTTTCAGTATAGGTGCTATGATCTAGGGGATCTAGGTGATCTACTTAACATTAACTTAGAAATATGAATGGTCTTCACAGACAGGATGACAACTCTGAATCTCTTTGTGCTTGTTATAAAAGATTTACTTCATTTCTATCCCTGTTAAAGGACAACCTTGTGCATCTGAAAAAGCAGAAGTATCTATCTTTCCTGTGGCACAAAAAGAGGTGTAACTTTTTTCAGTTAGATGTGGCTGAGCAGAACTTTCCAGGGCCACACGTCTGTACGGACAATTAGCTTTTATTTGGATTGGTCTATGTCCTTTTCAAAGCTAGGGTAATATGGAACACAGGAATGAGTGAGTCTCCTCAGCACATCAAGGTCATGGCTCTGTGGCAGGCTGCAGGATACCTATGGTACTGAAAAGTGGCTAGATCTGAAAGCAGATCAAATGTCAATGATCCATATGTGCAAACTTGGTGTGTGTATGTCCACATGTACCAAATATTAACCAGCAAAATTAGACAAAGTTCAAGGATAGATAACTGAACACTAGGATTGTCATCTGTCTTTCCATCTGCTGTGATATTCATGCATGTCAGTGAATTGTCTTTTCTGTTCATATGTCTGTCTCCAATAGTATGACTCCAAAAGATCTATAAAGAAATAGAGTGCAAGGAACCTACAGTTATCACCACACAACTCATTTCATGTCCCATCAGAATGCACACCTAGTTTCTCGTGGAAATAAAATTTAAATAACCATGTCCTCTGAGACCTGGCACAAATCCTTCATAAGGGACTTCTACAAGAACATTCTATTTGGTATTTTGTGCAAATATGTAGAAACACTTCTCTCAGAGTTCAGATTTCTCAGACTTTTACCATCTTTTGGTTTCACAGTACTTGTCAGATAAATATAATAGACATTATAATCAGAAGGACAGCACTGCTCTTCCATTGGGCATAAATCTGAGGCAAATCCATTGGTGTTGGAAGTGTTAGCCTAGTTTTGTTTCAGTGTACATGAGAACAGAGGCTGTACCATACATCTTATTTTTCTTTTGATATAATCCAGTGTATCCGGAAATAAGAAAGCCGTATCAAGCCCCAAATCAAGTTTTTAAAGATATCAGCTTTCTTTTACAATCTGGGTGGCCCTCACCCTGTCTGGGAGAATGTGAACCCAGTGGCCCTGGTAACGCATCACCTGCTTTTCTCCAGACTGCTGTAATCAATTTGTCTTTATCCACCACATTACCAAAAGACACTATTAAAATTCATATCTGTGTGTTCTCCCCAGAGGGTAAACCATCAGAGATCTCCAGGGTTTTGGAGGTTTTGTGGAGATGCAGAAGGCTTTAATTATGTTTAAAATAAGATCAAATTTCTTCCCTACAGTAATTTCAGATACTTCTACCAGATTCCTGTAGGGCTATTTTGCACTCTGAAAACTTGATCAATTATCAACCTCACAAATTACATCTTTTGTTTACATTTTTCTAGAACATCAAAGAGTGTTGATTTAAAACAGTGTTCCCAGGCTTAAATAATGGTGTTTCAGTTTTTGCTTAAAGACTTATGATGATCTCTCCTGTAGACCCTGGGATGGTTTAGGCCTGAAGGATCTTAGTCACATTTGGGATTATTTTTAAGGTACTTGGTATTCTCTGAGAGTTGAATCCTGAGGTTTTGCCTCAGGCAAAACTGTTAGAATAAATGGAGTTCTACCCAAGGAATGGAAGACGAAGAATCAAGTTAAAACTTTAAATTTTGATCCCAAGATACTAACATCTTCTAAGCTGTCAGGAGAGACAGTAATTTTTTATCTAAGGAATTTATTCCACTGTATTGCTAAAACCCTTGGCAATGTAAGTGGAGGAAGGAGACCAGTTCTTCTTGTAGATGCCTTTCTCTGCAAAAGAGAGAAGACAAACATGCAAAAGAATATCTTTGGGTTATCATTTCTCTGCTTGAATTTGAGGCATCTTCTTTCAAAAGAATATCTCAGGAACATGAGCATTCCAGAAATGAATAAAAATGCAAAACTCATTGGAAAGGGAAAACTCCTGTCAATAATAAACCCACAATGAGAGCTGTAATGAAGGATCTGCTTTCAGAGCACAGCTGCCAGTAACTCTGCACCTGTGTCTGTCCACCTTTACTATGTTGTACTTGTCCATCATGTCTCAGAGTATTGTTCTGTGGAAACCCATGAGAACACTTGATTGTTGTTGCCGAAGGGCAATTCTTAATTTTCAAACACTTGGAGGAAATTAGCACATCATTGTTTGGTATCTCTTCATATTCCATTTTAGTAACTCCCTATATCTCCTTTTTATTACTTTTTGCAACATCATATTTCTTGTATCTAGTAAGTGTTTTTTCAATGTCTTGTTCTATTGTTTTCAATGTTAAAAAAAAAAAAGTACTTTCTATAACTGGAGTTCCTACCTGTGAGCACCAATCACCTGAATCCCATTTTGTTTCATTCATACTGTTTCCCACAGTCTCTCTCTCTGTTTACTACTGGGTTCTGTATCTATCCACCTGACCTCTGAAGTCTTAAATGACAGCTAAACAGGGAGCAACCATACACACTGTTCTGTGAGCATTTAATGAAGCCTGTGGGTGTTGGTTGTCCTCTGGTCTTCCTTCTCCTTTTCCCACATTTGACTTTCTCTACCAGACAAAAAGAGGAGTTTTGCAGCAAGTTTGGAAGGTGTTCTGAATGACCAATCAATCATCTGTACTGCTTAGATAAAGGGCTATTCTCAAATGTAACCTATTACACCAGAAGTCTGCCCAACTCTTTCTCTCGGAGAATTCATGTAGATCTCCCTTAGCTACTTGTAGGAGCCTAGAGCTTTTTTAGATTTTGTTCTTTCAAATATGGTTGAAATTAGTGGATTATTTCCTTAGGACCAGCTTAACATGATTGCTGGTGGAGTGCCACCCATTTTGCAGGATGTACTAGGGGATTCTTTTAAAAGCATACAATTCTGCTAAGGTTGTTCTTCCAACAGAACAAAATCAATTATCTAATCATGACATCAGAATCAAATAGCCTTTCACAAATATTCTTGTATTCTGCTGTCTTCCCCACACTATCTCTGTATTGAGATTACCGAGTCCCTGCAAAATTATTTGAGCCATGCAGTTGCCCTAAATGTTAAAGTAATTCAATAAAAATAGCACTTACCTTCAAAACTAAGATGATTTCAGACGATTTCCTTGATGACTGCAGCAGCAGCAGAATCTTGCAAAAAAAAGTCTCGTGGTCACCTTTGGATCAAAACTGAGATAAATTTCAACTCCTTATTCCTTGTTTCCTTAGTTTCCCTCTTGATTCTACTTTTCAAATCTATATAGCCCTTTACAGCAAAACAAAATTCAAAGTGTCGATATATGCAGCCTGCTGTTGAGACACTGAAAAGAACTGGAGTATCCTGTATTCTGTCCATCAAAGTACATAATCTCCTTCTTAATTTTAGACATGTGAGTAACTCCACTGAAAAGAACAGAATTACCTACTCAACTGGGTCCTGGCCAAAGTACTGAGCCTATGAAGTATTGAATTCTCAGTGAAAATAAGCTGTCTTGGTTGGAGTGAGAGAGACTTTTGGAAATAGGAGAGTATTGTATTTCATGCAGCTCTGTTATTCCATTATTTAGTTATGCCAATTAATGCATGAATGTTCCATCAATTTTTAATTTTTTTTTCACTTCACACAAAGTTCATGCATTTAGAAAGTGTTCAATCTGTCAAACAGTATAATGCCAGATAATTATATTCTGTTTTAAAGGACATACACCCTTGCAATAGACCAACATTCAAACATCTGGCATCTAGATTTTTGGGATTTCTTTACAATTTACACTCCAAGAATCCTGCTCAATTCAATGGAAGCACCTGTACTGATGTTACTGCACAAATATTACCTTATACATTGCCAGAAATCAAAATACGCTTGCTAATTCTCCAGTTCTAATATGGATGTAGCATCTATTCTAACCTTTAGTAAATACAAGATACTCTGTTATAAAATAATTCTATATGAAATTGTGAGTTTTATGCTTCTATTTAAAACATTCATTACTAGACTGACAGAAGTTTAAACATTTTGTTTTGAGAATGAAGAAAAAGCTGTAATTTTCTATTTTTTGCACTCAAGAGTTCACATTTTTGTAGAGATATTTATCTTTACAGACTATACATTTAGATACTAAAGGCTGTGTAGGTGGCATGTATTTTACCAGCTCTTGTTTGGAGTGGCTTGGTTTTGGCTATTCGGCAAAATATAAAAAGGTGGACTAAAATCAAGCAAATATACCCTGCAAACACCTTCCCACATTAAAACATTTCTCTTTTTCCCACAAATATGGAATATTGTCTTTCAGTATGTAGGATAAACAATATTCTGCCTCAATCTATGTAAAATTTCTGGTATCCATTTTAACCTATCAGGCAATGTAGAATTTTATTCTACAGGTGAGCTGAGACTCTCTAAGGCATTACTTGTTACACATATTCAGTCACACAGAAATATACCCTGGAACAACCACTGGACTTCTGCATATTAAACTGCTATATGGAAAAGCTATTTTGGATAATATTAAGAGGATTATAATGTGTTAATACGTGTTTTTTTCCCTTCCTTCGGTAAGTAAAATAGTTCAGTAGAAGGACTATGGTACGAAGAAATACTTTAAAAATGCAAGAAAAAGTGCTTAAAAAATATTGTCAATAAAATCCAAATAGTCTCATAAGTGGGATAAATGTCAATTTTCTGCATTGTGGACTAGATAATCTTCTGTGAAAGATTTCTTCAAAGCCAGTCCTGGAGCTAGTCCAGGAGGACAGTCTGTTTAGGAAAACAAACCTGAAGAAGAGAGAATTATGAAGCATGTAACTGGTGCACTGTCTCTTGCCTTTTCTGCCTGTACGTTGGAGTCAGTTCTGTATCAAAGGAAAAAAATTAATAAGGAAAGTAAATAACTGCTTTTGCTTTGGGAAGTTCTGGAGATTTTAATGTCATTTGCTGTTGAAAGCAGAGGAAGGAATGATGCTCCAAGGACAGACTACAAAGTTTGGTCTAATAAATGTGAATGGATATAGAGGGCTTGATTGTTCTTTCACACCAATGAAACTCCGTGGACTGAAATTAGGCACACTAATTACACAATATACTTCTGTAAATGATTTGTAACTCTGAAGTGAATGAACTGTAATATAACCTAAGGCACAATGTGCATGTGCAGCCTGGCCCCTCAGGCATGTGTTAATAGTAACACAGCTTGTCATCGTGCGTTTTTAAATTTTTAAATCTAAATAAAATATAACACTGCATGTAATAAGTACTTTAAATGGCAGATGTGCAATAAACATCTCTATTTATGACAGACTTAAGCAGCAAAACATAATGAGGTGTGGTTCTGGTACAAATTTTGCTTCAGGTTCACTTTGTACTTTTAACCACCTTCATTAATTACACAGCTAAGATCATGCCCTGGAGAGCTTTAATTTTCTTGTGCTTATATAATGGTCTCTTACTGATATCATTATTCAAAAAAATAAATAAAAGATTAGGAATGTTTTCAGACAGAACTTTTAAGCATAAAGATTTGTTAAACATATTTTTACCAAATCTGAGCC
Source organism: Turdus rufiventris (assembly GCA_013186435.1). NCBI lineage: Eukaryota > Metazoa > Chordata > Aves > Passeriformes > Turdidae > Turdus > Turdus rufiventris. Next base: position 2,182,177 of record PYHW01010552.1, read on the forward strand.
ACAGCTGAAAACATCTAAAGATGTTTCTTTGCCTTAGGTAACCATGCAACTTTTCCTCTGTTGTTTGCACTACCCTTTTTCATATATATGATTTTTGAAAGACTGCCATTATCCTTGTTTCTGTAGACCAGAAATGTCTTCATCTTCATAATGGCCCTGGAAGATTGGGAATACTCACATCTGTGTTTTCCTGATAGGGCACAGATTTCCATTCTTTTTCAGCTAAGTGGGAGGTAGGTATCCAAACACTTCCAAGTTGCTGTGTGTATGTGGTTTGCCCTAGGTCAGGCAAGAATGAACAGGAATTGTCTCCATTTCCTGAGCTCCCAACTGATGCTATAAGCCCTGGACCTTCCTTTGCACTCCATAATAAGCACATAGGGATAATGGAAAAAAGCAACCCAATTATCAAAGAGGCACAACAGGTTTGAAACATGATGACCGTACACTGTAGGAAACAGGTTCTCATCCTATGGAGTGCCAGCTTTCATGGCAGGTGGGACAATTTATCAGGCCCACAGCCTGTTCCCATAGCCTTCTTCCCTGGGTACAGCTCTGGAGCCTGTAAGGAACGGGCTGTGTGTCAGATGAATTGTTCTGGCAGCAGCCACAGCTCCCACCTGGGCCCAGCCTTTGCGGATGGCTGCTTGGCTGCTCTCCATCACACAAGGGTTACATGTCTGAGATGTGACAGGAAAATGACCCCTGGGCAAGATGGCTGGGAGCAGCTGCCATTGCTGGAAGCGCTCATCCAGGGTGCAGCCGGATCTACTCCTGGTTCCCAAGCCATGCAGGGCAACGAGGGCAGCGAGGCGCGGGCTGAAGGACTCTGCTGCTCTGGCTGCAGCTTGCTGCCTGCAGCCCTGTTTGCCACGGCAGCTCAGGAGTGGGGAGTGACCCAGCTGTGCTGGTGTGCAGGGAAGCCATGCAGCTGGGGAGCTCCTGGAGCTCCTGGAGTGTGGGCATGGAGCTCCTGGAGCGTGGGCATGGAGCTCCTGGAGCGTGGGCATGGAGCTCATGGAGTGTGGGCATGGAGCTCCTGGAGCATGGGCATGGAGCTCCTGCTGTGTCCTGCTCCTGCTGCAGCCAGTGATGCAGCCTGCCTGGTTGGAAGCCACAGCCACCTCTGCGCTTGTGCAAAGTCTTGTTTAGGAAAACCAAACCTGCATGCCGTGACTAGCATACACTGCGCCTCCAGACGGGGATGGCTGTCACACAGAGAGCAACCCAAATCTTCAGCTGCTTCTCTGTTGCCACTGCACTGGCCAGCCTATGTCTTTCTGTTCCATACTAGTTTCCTTCCTCCAGGCTTCATTTTGTTGACGAATTTGTTTTGTTCTAGCCATATTAAAGTGGTTTTAAGGCTTCAGCAGGCAACACGAGATCTTAAGGGTCTTAGTTTTAAAGCACATTCACAAAATATCCATTAATTTAAGTGAGAATGCTGAATTTATCACCTTTTGGAATATGTACTAAGAATTTACGGTAGTGTAAATAATTTACTCCATACTTTTTGAAAGTAAGTATAGTGGAAAATTATATTTAACCTCTAATTTCTAAACTAAAACAGCAATATTCTTCTCTGGTGTAATATATTTTCCAGTCATGTGATGAAGAGAAGCATTTTTTTCAGCTGAGCTCACTTAAAGTTCAAAAGATAAATATATCACAATGACAAATTGCAAAATGTTATTCATACATTTAGGTAAAAATGGTTCCCTCATTTGTTTGTATTTCACATAAACTGTATTTCTGTTATTTCCAAAGAAAACACAGTACAAAATAATTCTGATTAAAAATACAAGTATTGTTAATGGACCAAAGCAGAAATTTATCTTAGCTTGTGGGGAAAAAAATATAGAGACTAAGTGTACTGTCTTTGGGTGAAATTCATTCTAGCAGAAAATTGTATCCTAATCTCCAGCCCAGGGCCCTACAAGCGTGGGACATGAATGGAGTAGCTAGTGCAGGGTTTTCTGCATCTGTTCTGTTCTGGGTGGCTGAGAACCTCTCCACATGGGAAAGAGGTCTGAATTTACAACACTGTCAGGGTGTCTTAGGACTTGTCCACAATGAGAAGTTGAAAGAAATTTGAGAGCAAATTTGCCACACTCTTGTGACTCCATACATGTGTCTGTGAGGACGCCCAGCCGGCTGTGAGCGTGAACTGGTTTATCTGATGGGCTGTGAGGCAGGGCACACTTGCTGGGCACAAAATCAGTCCATGTCTGTCTGTTTGCCCCTTAAATGCATCCTCTACTTGTGGACTAAGAATCAAAGGCACCCACTGCAACAGGGTTACTGATTTTATTTTGTCCTGGAAGTAGGAAGGTATTTTTCAGTTACCTCCTCATAAGTTCTAGCCGTACATTAGGACCCTGTGACTTTTTTTGTGTGTTTTGGTTAAAGCTTATGGCTTGTCAAATGAAGCTTTTCCTGCTTTTTCCTTAGATGACTTATTTATCCTACATATGCACATTTTCTGTACGGTCTTCAGCAGATAATGAGCTTTTGGTATAATGAATAAGGACTTTCAGATGCTGCCTTAGTTTCGTCTTCATGCAGCTTAGCATTGACTGACACGTGTGACTCAGGTCAAAGGATCTACACTTAGAATACAAGTAAAAATGAGTAAAAGTGACAACAGTAAATCTGATCTGTAAAATTATACAGCAACAAAAGTTGAATGAGTGATATATTGGTAGAACATGTGTAGTAGAGTAACATGTTGGGATCAGAAATACCACTTATCACACATAGAAGGTAATGAACTGGAGGTCTGTAATTTCAGTGCTCAACTATTTTATCACTTTTATGTTATCTGTTCAGAAATCCCTTATGGAATTGGTATACCCTGATTTTTCTTTCCAAACAATTCTATGCACCCTGTCTTGCTTCCAACACATATGCATGTTCTCTCTTTCTCACACACACACACAAAGGATTCTATAACAACAGGACCATTATAGAGAATGATCTAAAACATGTGGACTGCAGCCAATATTTAGATATGGTACAGTAAATTCTGGAAGGTATAAAAAGGAAATAACTGAACTCATTGCAGAGAAAAATGAGCCAGTCTTAAGTAGTTTTAATCACTGAGTTTCATATAAAACCATATGCAAGATACTGAGCCTAATATTGAAGGGAAAAGGAATGGGGTAGGGAAGAAGAGAAATCCAGTTCCTCTGGGACTTGGGATGGGAGTTGTTTAGCATTTTTGTAAGTACCCTTCAGGAGATTAATGAAAACCATTGAAGCAAACATACAAACATGTTTATTACCAAGTTGTATAACAACTGTGATCTGACAGCCTTACCATGCATACCCACAGCTCAGTCTGAGCTAAAGGGTAGTTAGTATGGAGCGGCTCCTTCCTTCTACAGACAGCTGTCACACCTGCTTCGCAGGCAATTCACATGCTGTGCCCATTCCCTTTGTCCAAAGGGATCTCTGGGAGGAAGAAACAGCCACCACAGCAGTATCAGGAATGAAGGAAGAGAGAGCCACTTCCTTTCCCCTTTCTCAAAATACTCAGCTGTATCCAAGTTTCTGCCAAATCAGTTTTGCTCAACATCCCAACACCCTGAGCTAAGCTCACCACTACAGCTGGGAGGCTATGGATTGCATCTCCTTTGGGTCTGCCCTTTTGCCATTTCCCTGGGCGGGTATGTTGAGCCTCTAGATATTCCTAGGCATATGCAGTTGCCCAGAATTCTGCAAATAGCTGTGTTCCTGTATTTGCACAAGATGCCGTGTTTCATGAATTGAAACCTGCTTGTCATTAATCAGAGGCTTTAGTAAGATAGAGTTTTTCACTGAGATTTTTGTTGAGCCTAGGCTTCAACATTTTCACACTTGCAAACTGCACTTAAAAAAACCTGACTGCCAGCATCTGTCTGATAAATAGTGGCTCAAAAGTGTAACAAATGCCAAACAACACTTCCTTGTTTTAGTTAGTATTGGACATGGATGTAGGAGAAGGATAGAGAGGGGTTTTTTAGAAGTATTAGTCTTACTCAGCAGAGGGTGAAACACCCGTTTCACCAGCCTTTTTCATAACTGCTTCCTAAAGTACCTGGAAGTAAGTGGGACTGATCCTGCCAGTTCTGCTCATTCAAAATAGAACTTTACTCCCTTGGAAATCAGTTTGAGTCTTCATGGTGCTGTTCTGCATAAATAAGGCTTTACTTGCTAACAGGGAAAAAAGAAAAATTCCTAGTGAACCAGAACTCCAGCCATAAATTAAAGAACTGGATCTGCATAAAGAAATTAAAACCAAAAACAAATTACAAAGTTTCCACCTGTGAAAGGACAGATTTTGAATTATTGAGTGCACGAATCAATGAAAAGACACTAACAGAAAATTGGCTCTTCTAACACACATCTTCAAATCCAGAGCTAGTAGGAACTAATGAGCAGAGGCATTTCCATGGGGGTGACAGAAACACCAGTTTGCTGAGATGAAGTACTGAGAACTTCATACAGAAATGCAAAAAAGTACCTTCTGGACTGAAAGAAATCCCATTGTGAATGGTGACAGCCTGGGTGCATAGCTGTTGAGGTGCAGTGGAAGCGTGTTTTGGCCCATTAGGTGGCTGTGTTGCATTTTGAAGCAGTTTCTAGGTTGGAGAATTGTTACCAAATAATCCCATGTGGACTGATTCCACTGCAGCTGCACCAGGGTTAGCAACAATGGGAACCTTAGTATAGACAGCTTTCAGTTCCAGCAGCCGTTTTCAGCGCTGTATCAGTTAACCCTGCTCTGAGGAGGGTTAATTGACATAGTGCTGCAAATGGCTGACTAGATGAAAACTCATATATTATGCCTCCCAACATCTCTAACAATTGTGCAGCTGCATTCATATTGGCAATGATGGGAATTTGGATAAGGGAAGAAATTCCCCAGCGCAGACAAAGCCTGAGAGTGAGACTTAATGTTCTTTTCTGGGTCTTTTTTGTCAGTCACAGTCATGCTTCCCTAAAGCATTCTCAGAGCCATCTCCAGGTTGCTGAATATGAAGCAACAGCCACTGTTGGTCCCACCAGCTGGATGAAAAGAGTGGAAGAATGGTGATACAACCTGGTCTCATAGGTGCACTCAAGGTTCATGTGCCTTCTTTTCTCCTCTCTCTTGTATCTCTACAGGCAACACATTCTAAAAGAACCAGGGAAAACAAAAATTAGATTTCACCATAAATATAGGCAATGTTTGCAAAGTCAAGATGTACTTCTCCTGCACTGCCTGGTTCTCTAGCAGCAGAGTGTCAGGATTCCCAGGTCCCTGACTACCCATTGTAGCCTTAAGTACATAAATACCTTTGCCTTCTCTGGTTGGCCACAGAAATGAAATACCCACACAAAATACAGAGTTTCAGACATGGCAGCCTCTAGCCCTAGTAGGCCAAGGCTGTTCATCTAAGCAGTTTTCTGAGGGAATGAAGAGCTGTAAGCTTCTTGAAATATGGAGGAAACAGTCAAAAAAGTTCTATATTTTACCATCTGTTCTCCCATTCCTGGCAAGAGAACTTCCACTGGTGGTGGTTAGTTATACTTATGTGCAGGTTATGTTAGGTTGCTATCTATAGGTGATGTCTCCCCATGACCACACAGCGTGGTTTCTTCTGCTTCCATGAGTTTTTGAGAAAGGAAACTGATGAAGAAGTGACCAAGGGAAGATACTTATTGCTGCTATTTATAATCTCCAAGACATATTTAACCTGTAATTTCCTGTCTTTCTAAAAGATACTTTCCTGCAACCTTGGTTCTTTGTTCTGATACAAAATATTACTGCTGCTATTAGAATGCACAATTTTAAAAATCTCCTCTGGGAAGAGAGGGCAATTAACCCTCTACAAGCCATCACACTGATTACAGAATAGCAAATGGCGTCTTTATAAGTGTTCTGTGTTTGGTAGCAAAATCCGCACATTATTTTTCATTGTCTTGTTCTTAATCTTCTAGGAAGTTCCTCTGATTTCTTTGGAAATGTCCTGAGCTTCAGACTCATGGTGACTAGAAATCAGGTCACATTTAATGTCTATAAATTTTCTATGCTATTATGGACGGTTCCAGAAAACAAAAAATAAAAGCACTGATAATACTTCTGTTAATAGACCAAAGCTTAAATCCCAGACCAAAGCTGGTGGAAAGAAGGTCATGTCTACTCTAGTGACCTTGCAGTCCCTTTGATTAATCATACAGTTGTATTCACTGGTGTTTGCACTGAATATTGTGCAAATACACTATACTGTCAGAGGATGGATTGGAACAGTGGAAGGAACAGCTACCACATTTCTTTTGGGAAGGAATCTAGAAAAAAATGAAGAACTGTTTCTGGCTCCTCAGCTTCCACCAGCTGCTTGAGGAAGTCAGGCTTTCCAGATTCTGGATGCCATGTTGCTTAACCTAGGTTAAAGTACTCTGTATTTAAATTATGTAAGAACAAGTTTTTTGATTAGTCTAGATAGCTTTGTATCCACTGAGTTGCCACAAGCAATATCACATTGATTTATTGTCTAAACACTTTTGGTTAAGGAGGGAATCAGGATAGTTTCAAATAAATGGAAGGTCCATAGTTGTTTAGAGCTTGGATACTGATTCCTATGATGGTGGCTCTGTAGTCAGACTGTAGAAAGATCCAAACTCTGTTGTGCTCAGCACAGTGCAAGCATCAAGGCTTTTCTTGTCCAGAATAGCTTTCAAATAGTGAACTTAGGAATACTGATCTCATGTGAAAATTATTTGCTTATGGCTGTATGTAAAAAGTCTTTGAACTATAGTATTTTTACAAGAACTGCTCAAGGGAAGACTAGTGAAACAATTAATAGCCCATATAGGATGATTCTGTAGAGACGGGTGTTTTGGAGCAACAGGCTTTTACCAATTGCATGTAACACTTTCTTCCAGAGAAATGGACACATGAATATGCTTTAAAGAGTTTAATGGATGTTATAAAAGTTATGTGCTGCTGCACTTTTAACTAAAGACTTCACAACTTCCACTTGGAATCCCGATCACATATAGCAGCTTTTTCTTTTGATGTATAGAATAGATGTTGGGCTCTATGAATTTCTTCATGGTGTGATGGGAACTGAATATTTTACAAAATGCGGTGGGACTACAAGGCTTTCCTGATAGCTATTAGATTTAACAGGTGGACTGTGTCTATCTTCCATAGCTGGTTGTTTTTGGGGATGGGAGTGAAGCAGGCTTTGGGATTTTTGTGATTGGATTAAGAACACTTTGGCAATATTTTCCGCCTTTAAGAAGTATTCTAGGATTACTCTTTCTTTAGCCCATCTGTCTGCAGTGTACTTTTGCTATTCCTCAGAAAATAACTCAGCTGTCTCCTCAGCACAGTCCTTGCTGGTCAATGACTGCATATGTTTGATTCTAGAAACTTTCTGTCTGTTTCCTTATTTATCAATAGACATAAGAATTTAAAAGGTGTCAAGAAAACTGGCTGTAACAAGGAATGTTGCAGCAGTATCTCTGCCCTCTTCAGTATTATATACGATAATGCAGCTTTTCCTTCTGAGCGCTCTCCTGTGCTTGTCCAGCACCGAGTAGGGGAGAAAGGATGTCGCCGGTCAGTTACCACAGAGGTGGCTGTCAGCCAAAGTGCAAGACTTGCGGGAGGAGTGGAACTGGAGGAAATGCCCAAGTTGCACATGAAGCCCAGGTGTGATCGTTTTCTTTGGGGACGCACGGACAGGGGGGTCCTCCCTGGCCTTTGTGGCCATCTCCTCGTTGCCACAGCGGAGGGGCGCCTGGCCATGGCTTGCACGGGAGACGACGGAACGCTGGCGGAGGGAGAGGGCTGTGCTGGACATCCTGCCCATGGGCTCTGGGAGAGCCTGCAGCCCCGCCATGCTCCTAGGAAGAACAATGTCGGGGCAGGACTCTCCGCAAGGTCGTTCCCCGTGCCGTCACCCTCCCGGCAGGACAGCTCCGACCCGCTGCCGGGTTACACCGCCCACATCTTACCGCGCCGGGGCCGTCCCGCCAGGGAGCCGCGCTCCCGGCGGGTGAGCCCCGGCTGGGCTCGGCTGGGCTGGGCTGGGCTGGGCTGGGCTCTGCCCGGCTGGGCTCGGCCGCCTTTGTTCGGCGGGGCGCGCACGTGCGGCGGTCGCGCAGCCCCGCGCGGTGGCCGCGGGCCCGTGCGGGCGGCGAGCGCCGGGCCCGGCCTGGCCCTTTAAAGCCGCGGTGGCGGCGCGGCCGGGCCGGTGCGGGACACGTGAGGCGGCTGCCGTGCTGCTCGTGTTTTATCTGGCCGCCTGCCAGCCCCCCATCGCCGGGTTTTCGCTCTGCCTCCTCCTCTCTTTTTTTTTTTTTTTCCTACAGCCCCCTCCTGGTTTTTCCACCCACGGGTAAAGGTGGCTTTTCTTTTCTTTTCCTTCGTTTTTGTTGTTGTGTCTTTTTTTTTTTTTTTTCCTCCCTTAACCCTCATACTAGTTTAGTCCGTGGGCAGGACTCACATAATAATATTTCCAGTCCCAGGAGCTCGCATCACAGACACGAATCCAGGACCGCCCCCCCCTCCTTTTTTTTCCCTCCCAATCTCCCAAATCGTTTTATTATTATTATTTTTAAATGATCGCTCCTTTTGCGCGCTGCTCCCGCTGCTGCCGAAATCCCCGTCTTCCCAGGGTGCATGCTTCTGGCAAGATTGTGCAGTGTTCTCAGTCCATTTTCAGTGTGTCTTATCTTAATTTGTCCTGATCCGATCTAAGCGCGATAGCCACCACTTGCTTTCAATTTGTAGGACTTTTTTTCCTCTTCTTGGTTTGCTCCCGACTACCCTCGGACTATTTCCCTCTTTCCTTGCATTTCCAGGGTTGCAATTTACTCTGCCTTTCCTTCTTCTTCTTCTTTTTAAAAAAATTAATTTATTTTTTTTAACCTCTCCTATTTTGAATTGCTTCACGTTACTAACCATTCCTAAATTGTAAGAGAGATTCATTCCCCCTCCTCTTCCACCACCACCACCACCACTACCACCATCACCTCCTCCTCCTCCTCCTCCCCTTCTCTTCTCCTTTTTGGCAGCACCAGGACGTCCGGTGTGGTGGTGGCAGCGAGCAGCAAAAGCAGCAAGAGCTCGTTTTGATTCCCCCCCCTTCCAAGGTGCTTTGGAGAGACTGGTTTCAGGCTGAGCAGCAGAAGTCACGATGAGTGCACAAGGTGAGGGACCCGGTCAGCCTTCCACCGCTGCCCAGGAGCAACCTGCAACCGCAGAGCCTCAGAAGAGAGGACGAGGCAGACCCAGGAAACAACCACAAGTCAGTATCGCAGAGATACGTAGAGCCGCAGATCTATAGTGTTATAGGCATGTACATGTACGTATTGTGCTGCAAGTGAAAGAGTCCTGGCGACGGGGCGGGGGGGCTTTGTTGGGCGCTGCTTCCCGGCGAGGTGGTGCAGAGTTGTAGCCGGGGCTCCGTCGGGCGCCCCGGCGGGGGGACCCCGGAGCCCGGAGCGACGGGCGCTGCCTGCCCGTGGCTGAGCCGCGGAGCCTCCTCGGGACTTTCGCTATTGTGCAGGGAGCGAGCTGGGGCTTTTCAATGTAAATGGGGAACATGGAGCAGCGCGGCTCCGACCAACCAGCGCTCGCTGGGTCATTTCGAGCTGATTTTGAAATTGCGAAAGCGAGGAGCGGGGAACGGGGCTCTCCTGTCTCCCTCCTCTGAGCCCTCGCAATATCTCTGTCCGTGTGCGCGCGTGTGTGTGCGTGTGTCGGGTCCCACCGGGCGCTGCTGCCGCCTCCGATCTTGACCAGCCCAGCCCCCGAGCTGCCCCTAGATGCTGGGGCTGGGGGAGAGGAGGGTGACTAGAAAGTCGCATAGGTTTTTTTTTCGCCTTTTTCCTTCCCCCCACCCCCGGCTTTCCCCCCTTTCCCACCCCCCCCCTTCGCCCCCCTCATCGGCTGGAGAGAGGTGCCCCCGTTGCCGATGGAGTGGGGGGAGGTAGCCGGAGGGGGCTTGCCCTGTATTTGCAACACCTTTTGCCTTTGCTCCGGCGCTTTCCCAGGCAGGTCGGGGCGACGGGAACGCTGCCGTGTCTGGACGCGGGGAGCGGAGCCCTGCGCTCCTTTCCACCCGCATCCACAGCCTCCACCTGGGCCCCGAAAGGGACGCGCTGGGCTCCCCTTTTTTAACTTGCAAGACCTGAATTCGCGCTAAGGCTGCTCGATCCGTGTGTTATTCCCACCCCCACCCCCCTTGCCTTCCTTTCCCGAAGTGCCATTGTCGCATCGCCCGGAGCTGCCGAGCCGCGCTCAGCCTCTGGCCGAGGGGCCCGGGGGGAGCCCCCCGCTCTGCAGCCCCTCCGCCGGCGCCGCCGAAGGAGGATTTTGCCTGCGGATGCAACCAATTAATCGCGCAGCTCGGCGGGGGCAGCGCGGAGCCGCCCGCAGCCTTTTCCCTGCCTCCCTCGGAAGTCACGATTGAGAAGCAGGGCTGTCCGTGGAGCTCATTTTGAAAGTCAGCTTCCGCGGGCTTTAAACGTGTTTACTTCCCATTCATTTGGCATCAGCCCACTGCCACGAGAGCCTTCGAGGGGCTCGAAACATGGAGAGAGCTGAGCAGGGGAGCCCCGAGCCGGGGGAGACCCGTCTGCTTTGCTTCCTTCCCCTCCCCCGCCCCGATATGGTCCTGTACATCGCACAGAAAGTACTTTTTGGAAAGCCATAAAAGCAGACCCCCCCCGTTATATCGCTCTGCCCTTGGTGACCCTCACTCCATCCGTCCAGTGACTGCGGGCTCTGTCCCGCTTCTGCTTCACCCCCTGATTGCCCTCGACCAGCCCCGGCAGCCGGCACCCACCGACCCTGCTGCCTTGTGCCAAGGCTTCCTTTTTTCTCTTTTTTATTTTTCTTTTTTCTCTTTTCCCTTCCCCCCCGCCCCCCCTATTTTTTCCCCATTTTTTTTTCCTCTTATGGTATTTAAATGTGTGGAAGTGAAAGAAAAACTCATCTCCTTCAGCGTGCTCAGCCCAGATGTGCAGTGCCTGCTGGGCTCACCACTGAGCTGCAGCACTTGGGGAGTCCCTTCGCCAGCCTCCCCTCAACCTACCCGGGAATTATGAAAGCTGAAGGGATTTAAACCGGTTTGAGTTAACAAACTGCACTTAATTAGTTCTACCACATCCTGTAATCTGAATGAAATGTATAATATTCAAGACTAGAAGAGTTTTATAATGTTTATGATTCACTGAATAAATATTTGGAATCTGAACTCTTAGTAATTCATACCCAGTTTTAAGGACTGGTTATTTACTGGCAAGCAAAGGAACTAGTTAAGAAGATAGCTGAAATAATCAGTGTCGACTCTTTTTCAAGTTGGGGTTTTGTTTCAGCTTTTTCTTTGGTCGAGTGTTTTTTGCTTACTAGTGTTCTATTTGAAGAAACGTTTACATTTGCATGTTAATACAAATCAATTTTCTTTAGAATAGGTGTGAATATAATGCCGACTGCAGAACAACAGAAAAAAAATTGCCCCCTTGAGAGAGAAGTAGTCTCATCTTACTTTAAAATATTCTGGTAGTTAACTTTTCCCCCCCAAAATTTGTGATAGAAACTACATGTGATAATTGTAACTTGCTATAATGAAATGCAATTGAAATTAAATGGGTAACTGCATTATTTTTTTTAAAATAACTGCACTTATATGGCAAATCATAGCCATCTTTAAAAAATGTGTTTTCTACTATAACTTACATGTTAGAATATGTGCACTATTCCAAGTTTTATGCAATTGCAAGAGAAGTTAAACTCCTTTATTGTGCAAAATATATTTTTCCTTTCTGGAGTTGCTAAACTTTTCATGTTGTTTTATTAATATTATGTTATTTAATTACCCTGTTAATTCATATGTTTTAAGCAACTTCTCAGTTTAGTTTATCCTTGAGATCATCTGGGCTAGTTGTAGCCTGTTGCCACAATAGCATGTTTTCCTGTATTTAGGAACCAACTGGTGAACCATCTCCTAAAAGACCAAGAGGAAGACCCAAAGGAAGCAAAAACAAGAGTCCCTCTAAAGCAGCTCAGAAGGTGAGACTGTTAAAGAGAAAGACTTACTTATGCTGTTTTTTCATCAGCTAGTAGCAAAATATCCAATTATTTAGACTGTGAAGTGTGGGATTGGAACTCTTTTAATAATGGAAGCTACATAAAGCATGCATTTCACATTTTTAAAATTGGAATTAGCATGAAGAGCCTAAGTATAGAACCTATCTTTTTTAATAGTCTACAGATTAGTGAAATAGCAATGTATTTCATGAGAAACCATGAGATGACTGTATCTAGGAAGGAAATCAATGTTAAGGATATTATTTTCCTCATTAAGATTTTTGTAAGAGGAAGATTAATTTCTTGCCCACTTAGAGTTGTTACTACTACAGACCAAATCTGTATATTAAAGCTAAGTGCTTTGTCAAACATAAGTTAATTAGAAGTAAATCCAATTATGTGTTGATGGAAATAAGTGCATATATTGAAATTTACAGCTTTAAAATGTGATGGTAAAGTAAACTTCGAGTTACAGTAAAAGCCTGTTATATCTTGTTTAGTAATCAGTTTCAAAGAGACTTGTGCTGGAAGTGCTTTTAGTCTTCTGAACCACTGTTTCTGCTTGGTGATGGGATCAAACCTTTAATCTGGTGGTTCTGATTGCCTTTTGCTACAGGAGAAACTCCCTGAAGTCACTGCATTTAGTGCATGGACTTTGCATCACAAACACAGCATGAAAAATTGACTAAATTTTATTTGAATTGGGGAAAGCACAGCATTAAAAAGCTGTGTTATCAAGGCAAATCATGCATGCCCTTCTGTAGGAAATATTTTAGTGAACGCAAATAGTTGTGTATAGGCTTGAAAACAAATATGGGAGATTTGTTTATGTTGTTGGTTATACAGCAGTTAGCACTAGTTTACAGGTACTAAAACAGAAACAAAAGCTTACAAAAATCTAGTAGTGAGCTGTAGTGTTAAAATGTATCAGTATCTTTTAAGGAGGTGTGTGACAAAAACGTGTGGAAGGTATTTGTGTCCTTATCTAATTATGGTTCATTTTTCAGTATGCCTATGGTACTGACCATATTAAGTTTGATACTTTTCAGTGTTATAAATTACTCTAACAACTACTGATAAATATTAAATTATTAAAAGGTGGCTATGGTTTCATGTCTGTTTTGTTTAAATTGTTTTCAACATTTGTTTGAGGTACTTTTCCAACTGTCTTTAAATTCAAAATTGGTTAGGTTTTTTTTGCTATGTTTTTAATGGGTTTTTTTTGTTTGTTTGGTTTGTGTTTTGGGGTTTTTTGTTTGTTTGTTTTGTTTTTTGGTTTTACTTTATGAGTTGGAAAAAAGCAACATGTTCTGTCAAGAAATACATGAACTAGTAAAAAATACTTTTCAGGTTAAGTATTAAAAATTTTTGAAAGCCATTCTGCAAGGTAATGTGTTTTAAATGTTGATTTTTTTTTCTTTATATAGTAAAAGCATTCCTCAGATTCATGTTAAAATAGTTTATATGTCACTCTTCAAAAGAGAGAGAGCAGTTTTTATTAGTTTAGCAAATCCAAATGTGAGCTTTAGTATTTTAAATATTACTCCTAGGAGTGTTGGCTTTCCTATGAGAAACATTTGTAGAAAGATTAAATTTTAAGTAATTTGTAGAAATGTGTTTTTAAAAGATGCTTCTAAAAGAAATATTGACATTATTTCATTTACATAACTGATTTGGAAATCAGTATAAATGGAAAAGAATTTTTAAACATTCATATATGTGTAGGTTTATCAAATCAGGAGTATTCCAGATGATTCATGCATAGTTATGCTTTCTTAATCTAATTTACAAACTGAGTAATTTTATTGTAAAATTTTGATTTTCAGAATGCATCAGGTTACTCCTCCAGTTAAAGCTTTTGGGTGTTGCTAATGTTAAAATTTGACCAAAGACCACATTTTTTTATAATAAAAAAGCCCTTTGAGAGGTATGTAATTACAAATCTTACTGGTTTCTAGGTTTATAGATAAAGTATATAAATGTTTGATAAATCCTCTAAAACATAAAACACTTATAAGCCTCACTAGAAGAAAGAGACTGGTATCACATTTCAAATAAATATTTTAGCCCTTTTTCCAAATTGATAATTAGCCCTCTCTAAAATGGTTAAGCTGCTCACCAGGTATCTCAAAGTATCTTTTAATGTAATATTGTTTCAAGTAGTTTTTCTGACTGTAATATGGGTGGGAAGGTTTTGACACTGTAAGAAAACTTCATTTGGTGGTGAGGGTATCACCTCTAAAAGGAGTGAGCTATATGTTCAATTTTGTGGTATACATATTTACACATACGTATGCATACCTACATTTATTAAGGCTTTCTCCAGCCTGTCTCAACTCCCAGAAAGAGAACTGGCTATCTTAGCTTAAGCCCCTCTACATATGAACCTGGGTACTATACACCCAGCTGGAATTTGCTGGAATTTCTAAAGAATAGTGCGTGCCCTGTGTGTTTCAAAGGGAGCTCATTGAAATGCTTTAGAGTGTTCACAACATGTTAGATAAACGTCGACCAGGAGAACCCACCGAGCAGCCATGAGAAGGCACTCATGATTAATTGATTGGGTGTTCTCTTGCAAAGCATTACACATCACAATTAAAAATGTATTGCACAAACTGGCAGCGAGTTAAAAATACTCCAGAGCTGGGGCTTTGTTTTGTGGTACTTCAAAAAGGAAATACCCTGAAATCAGTTGATGGACAGTTTTTCCCTGGAATTGTGGTTGTGTTGTATTTAAAATTTCTTGGTTCACAGGATTTAAAAAAAAAAAAAAAAGGTTGAGTTTTTTTTTGTTGGGTTTTTTTACTGGGTTTTTTTTTTTGGGTTTTTTTCTTTTTTTTTTTTAGCTTTAAGAGCTTGTGTTTGGTCTTAGTAAACTGGCCTTGGGGCATCCGAAAGCAAACTGTGCTTGTTAGGAAATTAGCAATGTGAAACTTGACAATGCATACAGAATGTTGCAAGACTAACTGAACAGCTAATAATGTGGCAATTACTCTCATTTTGGGTAATATGCTTTTTTAATTTTTTTCCTTAAAGCCTTGCATATCATGCATGCGTAAGTTTTTACAAACTAGACACAAGAAATAAACTGTGTTTTATAGAAGACCAAACTTTCTCAATTGTTTAATTTTCACAAACAGGAGGAGCACAATGTGTTACTAGATAGATAAGAGGCAGAGACAAAAAATTACTGATCACCTTGCACTGGAGTCCCCACAATTAGGTTGTTATTATGCTGTCTGAATCTCTAAACAAGTTATTCTGTCATTCCTTTAAAAAAATTGGGAAAAAACCAGCAAAATGTGAATTGGCTTTTAGTTTTTTTTCTCCATAAAGCACAACTCTTTTTTTCAGGAAGATCATAGTGGGGAGTCTTCCTTTTTAATTTCCTGGGTGTTCTGTGGTTGAATTTTGTTTGGTGAGCTGTGTTCCCAGCCCATCACTTCTCCCTTTCTAAGGCCTTTTTTTTTTTTTTTTTTTTTTTTTTTTTTTTTTTTTTTTATTTTTTAAGCTCCTGTAGTTTGGCTTGAAGAAAATACTGTACAGGCATAAATACTTTCCTGTTTGGGAGCAGGAAACACATTTGTGACATTAGAAAAAATATCTTTAAAGGAATTGTCAAGGGATGTCCTAGGAATTTACAATGGTAACAATTCTTTAATAAAATTTACCTTCAGCTAAAATATGTTGAGATTTGTTGTAGTTGTGGTGTAGTGAGACTCACTGAAAATGCCTACAAGCTTGATTCATCATCCTCTGAAAACTAGAGCTTGTGATCCTGTGTGTGACCACCCTTGCTATTGTCTCTAAGTTACACGGCCAGGTTTGGTATGTAGAAAGGCATGTCCATGGGTTAAGCAGTCCAAAGGTAAAAGAAAAAAAAACAAAAAACAAACACCAACCAACCAAAAAAAAAAAAAAAAAGCCAACCCAGAAAAGTGCATGTGATCAGGACTCTGCCCTGAATTGGTTCACTAAAATCTAGTTGGCTTCTCCATGCTTCATTCATTTTCACCAACAACAATCATTGCAAGCTTAAAGGAAAACAATATTAAATTTATCAAGTGATTGTAGTGTGGTTATTGCTGAAAAAATAAGAGACCTCAACATCAAATATTCTGGCCAGGATAGGAAAAACAGAAGACTGACTTTTGTTTAGAATTAAAATGGATAAAACAGGACAAGGAAAGCATAATGTTTTTGTGTTTAGTAAGTCCATAAGTTTTTTTTTTAAGAGGTTTTTTTAATTAAATAACTGTGTGGTTTTTTGAGAGGGACATATTTCTGGGCTAGGTCTCCTGATTCTGTTTGACAACAGTGATCTTTCTCCTGAGAACTATCACTTATTTTACCTGACTTACAGCTCTGACACATTTTATCTGACATCTCCAGCAGATCGTTTTGCAAAGAAGATAGAGTTCTTTGAATTTGGATTCTGTTGCATTTGAGATCTTCCTTGACAATGCATAGATGCTCAAAGAGCACTTTATAGACATTCAATTATTTATATTTATCTCATTAATTGCTTTCAGTAGTACAGCCTTGGTTTCTGTCTGGGTACAGTGCATTTTTGCACCAAGGAGGCAGAGATCATGGGCAGTCACATCCTGGAGCTGCTGAGAGAAGCTGTTTGGAAGCAGGGTTTGATGGCTCTGTGGTACAGGAAACCCACTTCCCATATAGATCATGCTTTTAAACATGAGTAAATTTAGTTCTGTTCCTCAAATGTGACATTGCAAAAATTGTGTGTTCATATTATTGTTTATAAGAAATTTCACGTTTTTAATGAAGTACGCTTTGTGTTTGATAATATATCCGACCCTTCTTTGAGTTTGGTGATTTCGTGTCTTAGCTGTAAAAAGCGAGGTCACACCTCAGAGCATAATAACACCAAATGTTAAAACCCCCTTGACCAAACACCACCTCTGGGTGGCCTGGAGCTCTGTCAGGATTTGCCCCTCACTTCAGAGGCAACAATTCAATTAAAGCCAAGAGCCAACAGACTGGAATGTTTTTGAAGATGCAAAAACCTGTTCTGAGGAAAGGCAATGTTTTAGCGCTTTCGGGCAGAAACAAAGTATTATCTATTTGATACACAGTAAAACATTTCTTCCAGTTAATTAAGAGAACGTCTTAAGCTGTTGGGGAAAATGCAGGCTGTATAAAGAGGTGGAATATTTTCCTAAATTTCATGTATTTATCATTACCGCTGTGCTGGTACTACTCCTTTTGTTTGTTCTAGAAGTGTTTTGTCTTTCTCTTCTCTTGAAAGGGAGATTAAAACTTCCACTTTGGAGGTTCTTGTCATTCATTTTCTGCAGTTTAATCTGTGAAAACCCTGCTATTTACTTACAGAATCTCTCTGTACCAAAACATCACCTCTGGCATGCCTGGCTGTTTGCTCAGCTCACCTCTGGGAAAGATTTGGTTTTGATAAGAACTATGGAAATGTTTTTCTTCTAACATAAGATACTGCAGGAATATAGTGCCTTTCAATCTGCTAGGTCCCCAAACACTTGGCAAACCATTAGCTGAACTAGCCAGCAGGAACATCAGCAGCTTCTGACATGGACCTTTGGTGGTGGTGGAGCTCAGCACTGCTGATGGGAAGCAGCCACACTGTATGACAGTTTATGGCAGGAAGAAAAGATTAGTTATTCAAAGAAATCTCTCATGTTCATTATAATTTGTGGTTAAAAAATGTGTCAGGTTTGTGCAGACTTTAGTTATTATACCAAAGTAGATTTGTTTTCAAAAAGTCAATTATTTTTAAATAATGTTTTGGAAAAGGATCTTTCCTTCAGATGCAGTAATACACAGAAGAAAATAAATAGCCTTAATACTCTGGTATCATGTCAAGCGTTGATTTGTTAAGACCAATTATAACTGATATTTTAATTTTAAGATTTATGCCCAGTGTTTCATGAAGTAAATGTAGAAGCAGGGATACATCTTATCGACACTAAACTGTATCTGCTTTTTTGCATACTTACAAGGTTACAAGGTATAAAGAAATTGAACGTTTAAAGGAAACAAAACTCTGAAATAGACAGCTACAGGATATAGTAAATGCACTTTAACAAGTATTCTCTTAAGAGGGTTTCACCTTACATGTAACACCGGTATAAACGATTAAAGCTCAAGTTTACTCTTTTAACAAGTCTGAGTGATAATTTTGCCCTTTAGGAGTGTGAATTTTATTTTTCACAGCTTTCTTATTGCGAGGTATTTATTTCAAAGTAATTGCATTTAACTCACGGCGCAGGGTTTTTTGTAGAGATTCCTTCACTAGTTCCTCAGCTCAAGTTCTCTTTTAGAGAGATCCGTTTTACACAGCATTAGGTTACAGTATATGTTACAGTGATTGACCAGCAAGTGATTTATTTAATGGCACAGTTGATTTCTGAGGGCAAATCAAATACACATGCAGTTAACTGGGGGAAAAAACCCAAAGGAACACAATTCATGTGTACTAAAAGTCTTCATTCTTGGGGCTTTGTGTCTGGCAAGTCCCCACCTGACTACAGGTGGTAGAAAAATCCTGAGTGGAACAGGATTATTTACCTGGTATGGATGGGCATAGCCTAGCTAGAGAGAATAACTTGATTTTTAAATTTTAAATCTATCAACTTTTTAGTGTACTGCATAAGTACTGTTATTAGTAGTAGTAGTATTCACAATGTCGTGCAGTGGAATTAGTGGAAGAGCCTGTAAAAGAACCATATTTCCTTTAAGCTGAGCTACAGGAGCAACTGCTGGGCTTACATAAATACAGCTGTCACTTTCAGGGCCTCTTCCTCATTGTTTCTTTAAACCTGGAACGGGAAGGTGTGTTTTTGACCATAAAAGATTCACTTGCAGCTTAAGGATGTGCTTTTACTTAGAAAACTTCATATGAAAAATAGAGAAATTGTTTCCCAATAAGAACACAGACATGTTCATGTTGATATTCTGTCCTGATTAATTTAATGCATGAACATAATGAGACTAAGGAAGGAATTGTAGCCGCTGTAAACTGCTTTGATCAAACTTGAAGCAGGCTGTATTTTTAATTTAGTATCTTCAAGTACTTTTGATGGCCTGTGAAAGATTAGGTTTGATGTAATTGGAGGTTCTCAGGTTTCCCAATTGCCCTATGTCCCCACCTTCAGCCTGCATGTCAGATGGCTGGCCAGGGCTCTGCTGAGGGTCCTGAGCAGCTGGGCTGTGTGGGCACACTCCTCTATGCCCCTGGACACAGAGTGCATGAGGGCTGGGGGCACCCTTGGGTGCAGGCGAGGCACTGCCTGGCCACGCTGGCTAGGAAACGTCAGAAAAAGCAGCGTCCTCGCATCCTACCAGAAAACACACAGATTAGCTAGGGGGCCTGGTGCCACCCAGGAGGCATAATTGTAGCTAATGTTACAGGAAAGGAGTTCCTAGTTACTGAGGCTGTTAAGTAATGCTGAGGTATAAAATATGTTGTGTTTTTTTACAGAAAGCAGAAGCCACTGGTGAAAAGCGACCTAGAGGCCGGCCCAGAAAATGGGTAGGTATTTCACTTCCAGATTTATTTGCTGTGTTATAAAGCCTGTTATAAAGTCCATTCCTTTAGGGAACAGTAATTTCATTTGTAAAAAAATAGGTCTATCTTCTGCGTCTCTTTGTTCTGGTGAATTGAAGAGAGCAAAGAAGTTGATCACAGCTTCCTACCTTTAGACTCTGGTAGTTTGCTCAAGACACTTTACAATTGAATGTTTGCTTCCAGTGAATATTTATGCATATCTTATCAGCATGAAAAGAGGCTCAACTCTTCCTTCAAAAGAGAGTAACAATGATAACTTGTTCAATAATTGAGTAACAAAGGTTAAAGGGGCACTATCGGGCATCAGAAGGTGATAAGACTCAGATGTAGGGCGAACAAGATAAGGTTTAAAAACCAAAATGCTTTTGTTCTACATTGCCTGGAAACATGAATATTTTCCTTAAATCCAGTGAGAAAGAGCACAGATAAACAGCAGGATACTTGCACTTGCAACTTAATTTTTTCATTCACAGTCATTTTCATGCCTCATATATCTGTAGTGACTGGCAATATATTTCATTAGAAGTTTCCGCTTTTCCTGACCCCATTTAGTCTTTAGATGGGTCTGTCAGACTTGTGTTTTTATTCTTCAGCTATGGAAGAATTTCAGTCTTAGGTACTTGAAATTTTGTGTTATGTAAACATGTTTACAGCTAATGAAGGCCTGCCTGGTGCACCCTTCATCTGCATGTTTTTCGTTTGTGCATGGGCTTTCATATAGGATGTCACAAATTTATTTTTCAAATCCACCCACACCATCTCAGTTTCAACCCCTTATTTCACTCTGTATTCTCTTTCCTCTTGTCAGTCCTGTCATTTTCTCCTCCATTTTGTTCAGTTCTTTTGCATAGCTGTTAAAAGAGTTGTAAAACTATATGCTTGCAAAAGCTCAAACAGCCCCAGAAGGTACTGAAAACTACAGCTAAGGTTCCCCAGAGTATCAGCCACTAAACACAGGAAAGCTGCCTTTCGCAGTCACTTTAAGAGCTAGTTCTATTTCATTGTCCAGTGAAGGTACTGCAGGATATTTCTTTGGGGAAAACAGACCACTGCATACGAGATTACATGCTAGAGTGGTTTATTCCTGTAGTTTTTAGGGCACGCACTTTTCAGGTACATGAGGAAGCTCACTGGCATTAAAAAAAAGGCGGCTTTTTGAAATATGTCTGTGCTGGTGATCTTCTCATAAGCAGCTTGGGGAAGGCAAATGCCAAGTGCAGTAAAATGTGGGCCAGTTTTTGTCTGCTTCCTCCCATCTGGCTTGAACCTTGCATATCTGGATGCTGTGTGTTGCTTGCTTGATCCTCACCTTGGGGGCAATCCCTGGGAAACAGCAGAAATACCTGGTTTATGAGAGTCATTAATTTATAACAGTCAAGCCATCCCCTCTGAGTTAGGAATGTGTGACAGGTGAATAGGGATGGTTGAAGAGCTGGGGGAAAAGGGAAAAGGCAGCAGCCTGAAATGTTAAAAAGATTTTCTTTTCCAAGTACTCATAGTCAGAAACTAAGGTGAGTTTTCAGTGAAAAGGGCTAATATAGCACTTCTGGCATCTTGTAGGCTAGAATGTTCCCTTTCTATGTTTGTATTTTTGTGGGGGAGAAAGAACAGGCAGTATCAATGGAGCATTCAGTATGGAATGGGCTATTTGTCATGTGAAGAATCAATATTTTCAGAAATGAGAATTACTGAAATAGGTTGTGTGCATTACTTTATTATGAGACCAACACTTCCAACAGTTTCACTCTTTTTTTTTTTTTTTAACTAATGCATATATTGAAACTTGGTATTACTTTGCTGTTGTTCCTGTTGAAAGCATAGTGTTTTTATTTTCTTATTCTGATAATATGTTTGCTTCTTGTAATTTTCAGAGATAATGCTCCAATCTGCAGCTTGCATTGAGATAATTCTTCAGACTGTGAGAACCAAATGTGCCATTTTCCCCCTTTCTCTTTTTTCTCTCTTTCCATTTTAAATTAAATTCATGAGTTCCACTTGTAATTGTGATCAGGAGAGGAGTCTACCTGAAAGCAGATGGTGCAGCATCATCTTATCTGTTTAGACCTCCAACATGTAGTCAGAAAATGCCTCTTTTTATCACCCATATTTCAGTTTAATCCTTAATGATTATATACTTCCTTAATCCAATTTATTTATATGTCAAGCCATACAGATGATGGTTTAGTATCTGTGTAAGTAAGGAGCGTGTAGGGTTTTTGTCTTGGTGAGGGCAGAATTCTACACTTTTGTAAGTTTGTAACCCATTTTTTGGGAGTCTATATGTTCTGTGTCATATGTTGTTCATCAAATTGTAAAGTATTATTTCTGCTGTTTCCTTCAATATGCACATGCAGAGACATACGAGCTAACAGACCACTGTAGAATTCCGGTAGCTGGTCTTTCTGCTGGTTCAAATTAAGTATTTAATGTTTGTGACTCACAGTGTATTTATTTATATAATATTTTTAGAAGAGAAGTAAATCTTTTTTGACTAGTATAAAACAGAGAGGGGGAGGGAGAGCCCAAGTAAAGAGGGCAAGAAGCCCAGTTTATCACAAGCATATGAGATATTAGATGATCTTTTTAATGCAATAATGTCTACTTCGCAAAGTTGTCAAGGGAAAGAAGACCCTTGTCAATAGAATAGACAGTAAAGATTAAACAAAATCTGAAAATTAATTATTCAGCTACATAGAAAAGCTTTCTAAATGTGGAGAGCTAATTGGGTGAAAGTCCTGAAGATAACAGGTCAAGCAAGTGGGAAATGAACATAGCTGAATGCAGAAACACAGTGCTTCCTGCTGTAAAACTCACCTTCTCTGTAGGCTGCTGCATGTGTGTAGAACACATTGAAGGCTATTAATCCTCTTCATGGGGGCCTCAGTATTCCTTAATTTTAGAGGTCTTACTGCACAAACATGTTCTAAGCTCCTTGGATGCACCTGCATTAGTGTGTTAGGTCAAATCAGGAGTATGCTTCGGAAATGCATCTCCTGATTTTCCCCGCTTACTGTATGCATTTTGTAGTGGTCCCAGAACTCATTGGTCGGACTACTTTCAGATGAAACCAAATTGGAAGACGTGCTGCAGAAGTGCAGTCTGGTAGACATTCAAACCTCAGGAGTAGGCTAGAGTGAAATAAAAACCTCTTAAAAGGTGTGTGGTTGGACCTTAGGTGCTCAGCACCATCCTGTGGTCCATATTGTAGACATAGCCTTTGATGCTTAAAAAAAGACTATGGCGCAACCTGTTTTTTATTAGCAGAATTATTTTATGTGGCACAGGCATAAAGTCAAATTCATATTCACAGAAGTCAGTGAAAGGTTTATCATTAACTTCATCAGGGCTGCGTGTTTGCCATTGAGGCCTGATGCTGCTGCTCATGGACTCAGCAGCTGTTTTGCTCATGGCTTTACACAGCCCTTCTAAAGAGCTATCAAAGGTTTTTTATTTTATTTATTTAATTTGTATGTGCCTATAATTTGACTGAAAGGAAGGGGCTGAAGGTTTATGAGTAGAGCAGAGGACTAAGTAATCAATTGTTTTGCTGTTTGTTCCAAAGAGCAGCATTGAAAATCCCTGGAAATTTCATAGTCACCTAGTGCTCTCAGGCATCAGTTTAATGAAATCCAATTTTGAAGTTGATGCTGAAAAAGGTATTTGTTTTTTATTTCAATTGTGGAGTCTTTAGTTAGAATTTTTTTTGCATTTCCGGATTGTTTGACTTGAGCCATGGACTCTCTGCGTGACATAGCAGAGTTGCTCCAGGGAACAGTCCAGAGCTTTTTACAGGCTTGAGCAGGACTTTGGTGAGGAGACGAGATGGCTGATTCCATGCCATATAGCTGTTTTAAAAGATGGATAGATGCAATTCTAGAATTTGCATGATTGTAACAGTAGAAGGTAGTCTGTGACCTTCTGACCAGGGACATGCAGGATGCATTGAAGCATCCGCCTCTGCGTGTCATCACTGGAGTCTAAGTAAGAATTGTGACTTGTTCAGAAAACTTGCAACGATTTTGTTTTCTGCTAGACAGTGTAGAGAGCACATTTCAGTTTGGTAGGAGATAAGAGATAATGAGAAATTAATTTCCTTAAGCAGATTTTTAATTCAATCTTGTCATGATCATCTAGACAAGCTGAGAGAGTGGGGACTGTTTAGCCTGGAGAAGGCTTCAGACAAACTATAGAGCAACCTCCTAGTAACCAAAGAGAGCTACAAGAAAAAGGGAGATGGACTTTTCACAAGAACCTGTAGTGATAGGACAATGGGAAATGGCTTTAAACTGGATTAGAGCGGTTTAGGTTAGATACTAAGAGGAAGTTGCTTACTGTGAGGGTGGTGAGACACTGGAACAGTTGTTCAGAGAAATTGTCAATGTCCCACCCCTGGGAGTGCTCAAGGCCAAGGTGAATGGGGCTTTGAGCAACTTGTTCTAGTGGAAGGTGTCTTAGCCCATGGCAGGGTGTTGGAACTAGGTGAACTTCCAGGTCTCTTCCAACCCAAACCATTTGATGATTATATGATTGATGATTATAGCACTTTTTAAATGACAGCAGAGATTCACTTTATACAGAATTCCAGTTTAAGCAGTGCCAAAACACGTTTTAAAAAGAAATATTACAAAAATGCTTTTTTTATAATAACTTTTTTTTCCAGATTATTTCCCAGTGCAACTCTGACATAGCTGAGATACAAAACCTTAGACATGGAATTGGTGAAATGTTTCTATGCCAGCAGTTTCTGTGTCGGGGCAAGGACTCCTAGTGCTCATTAAGATTTTGAAAAAGAGGTTCTTAATTTTGAAGAAATATATATCAAGGAAATCCCATTCTTCAGAGGACCCATCAGTGTTTTGAGGCTATTTCTTGCCCATATTGGCTCAGCTGGTCAGAGCATGATGTAGTAAACACCAAGGTTGTGGGTTCAGTGCCCATACATTCATTTAAGAGTTGGACCTGATGATCCCCGTGGGTCCCTTCCAACTCAAAATATCATGTGAATATGTGAACACTGAGCCTTTCCACACTAAGTCAAGTTTCTAAGTCAAGTTTCTGCCTGATAGTGAGATACTCTGTGATGTAAATAATTTAACTAATTTTTCTTACTTCTTATGCAAGCAGTCTTTTTTGTCTCATATGTAGTCATGGTCTAAGGATGCTTAAATTGATGCAGTCTTATTCACTGAGTGGTAGAGGCAAAGAGCTATGTTCTGAGATCATAGCCCAACCTGCTCCAAAGAAGGCTTTGTTATAGCAGTGGTGAATTCTCAGCTGGAGTACTAATCTTTTGACACTATGGAAGACAACCTAGACAATAAAATAAGACACATAATTGACTTCTAGACAGCAAAAGGTTAGTGTGAGACTTTCTCCCCTTTGCTGTGGTGCTTGCCAGTATATCCCTAAGCTAGGCTAGAGATTCTGTTGTTATGAGAGCATGTGTTTGTTTAAATTAAGTACTAACAGGTCCATTTGGAGCGAGCCATAGCTGAGATAAAATTTAAGTCACATATATTGGATGATGAATGAAAAAGTTGTTATTTATGTAATTACAGAAGATAGCACAGATAAAAATTCAGTTTCTTGGAAGAAAAACAAATCTTCCATTATTTTGAGTCTTTACAACTTTTGACTGCTCTGTCTGTGGTGTTACTGCTCCATGTGAAGCACATCGTGAAAATTTACATAAGCTGCGGTTACTTTAATCTTCCAAACTACCTCAGCTTCCTTCTGGAGGTCACAGATACTATTTTATGACTTCGCAATGTGAAATACCTTCTTTCTTGAGCATGTTCTACATCTGTGTGGGTAAGAATGTCAGCTGAGAGTGTTCATTTTTTCAGTGGTCTAAAGAGCATGAAGGGGCTTTTCTAATTATGAAAAAAGTACTGTTGACCTCTCCTTTAAAATTCCTAACCTTAGGAAGTAGATGAAGGACATGAATTAAAAGCCTTAAAATCTTTATACCTATACACTTACTTTCCAGTATAGATGACATGCAAAAGAAATGATCACTCAAAACATGAACGTTTTGACAAAGCAGTGATTGTTGAACTTTTCTCCTCTGACTAACAGATGCTCTTTTTTTTCTTTTGCCAATTTTTGGTTGTTTGCTTTTTTTTACTTTTCAATTCAACATCCTGGGAAAGGAGAAAATCATCTTACATGCTTGTACCAAATGCATTTAAAAAAATCACTAAAAATATGTTCGTCTCCCCAGTGTTCAGAGATGTATGTGTCTTCAGTTCTTTAGACATTTTTCTAAGCAAATAGTATCCTTCCTTGAAATATCAGGGTCCTGTTCGTTGTTGGCATAAATGGATGTGTAGCAACATTTATTTGAAAGAGACCACAACAGAAAATTTAGCCATGATACTTGTTTTCTAAAATGCATTTATATTAGCAAAAGGATATTTCACTCATTCTCTAATTCACTTCCAATTCTGTTAAGGTATATTAAAAGGTATCATCTTAGCTAAAAAAATACTTTGACTTCATCTGATATTTCAGACTTCTTGAAGGAAAATCTTTTATTCTGTTTGAGGTCCAAAGAGGAAATTTTTTCAGGTAAAAAGTCCACCAAGTAAAATTAGAGCATCTCTAATGAAAGGCCAAATTCGTAGCTATTTCTTTTTTATGACCTCAGATAACAGGTGTTAAAGAAATCTAAAAATCAGTTTTCTGTTTGGCTGTGTACTTTGGTTTTATTAGCCTCACTGCCCACTTTATGTATGAGGAAACTGAGCACTGAGGCTGTTCGCGGCAACATCAGGAGGCGTTTTTGTGCCTGCAGTGTTTGAATTCTTAGGGTTTTTTACTAGCACGGTTATCAGCAACTGCACATCCAAATACCTGACAGTGAAAATGAGGTAAAGAAAAGCACAAGCACTCATTCTTGCTCCTACATTTCCATTTTCACCATTGAAGTTGTTATGAAAGCAGAAGGAGAAGCTGGGCCTCACCTCCATTGAAAGCGTACTCCACAAGGTTAATTGCCTTGCCCAAGGAAATCTGTAGGAGAGCCAGGAATAGAACTCGGATTTCCTGGCAGCCTGCCCTGTGCCTTCAGCTCAAGGCCATCCTCCTCCAGTAAAGCTTGCTTACGAGCACATTGGATGAGGCAGGGAGGGAAACACACTTTTCTATCCTGTATTTTAAACCAATAGATTTGTTTCTACCTGTTACTGTAAATTCAGGTGTGACTATTTCATTATCTCTGGTGTGTGTCTAGCTGGTGAGCAATGAGGAGTAGGAGTAAGATATTTAAAGCATCTATATAACATCCCTACAGATATTTAAAAAACATGAAGATGTGGTCCTTATGGACATGGTGTAGTGGTGGGCTTGGCAGAGCTGGGTTAATAGTTGAACTTGATGATCTTAGAATTCTCTTCCAAGTTAAATTATTCTGTGATTATATGATTCCATAGACAGGATGGAATGAAGAGATTCAGGACCAGAAGGGTTTTGAACCAATCCCACATACAAGCCTGAAGGGCATTTGATGCATAATGATGATATTTTCTCATCTTTGTACCTTGATTACATTGAAGTCCAATACTGACTGATTAAATGACATAGTCACAAAAACAAGGTGCCTGGTTCCTTGAATATTTGGAGCATTGTTACTCTCCTTTTGAGCATTAGTCTGAGTCATAGCTGTGGTACAGGGCCATTCCAAGGCACCTCATCTAGAAATAGATGAGTCACCTCATCTATTTCCATTCCCTGTCCTCTTCAAATGTAGTGCTGCAGACGGAATGAAAATCCATGTTTTGTTGTGTGATCGAGAAGAGTCAGAGTCAAGACTCTAGTTTTTTTTTTTAATTTCTGACTAATTGTGCCACTCCTTTAACATAATTTAATTTAATTTAATTCTGCTTTACACTGCAAGCCCCCATAGTGCAATAGCCCAACAGGAAGATACCACGATTTTTCTCTGCAAGAAAAGGCTGTCTTATAAATGGCACTCAGTCCCTGTGGGGGTGAGTTAACTCCTGTCAATTAAGAGTTACCACAATAATTAAAGCCAGGTAATACTTTTGGCTTTGTCCTGTATTCTGTACAGACCCAAGCAGGCAATGTGGGTGCCAAAGGAATGCAGGGTTGATCCTCTTCTGGAAGAGTTTGGGGGAGACTGATACTGTGATAATTAATATTTGGAGAGTACTTTCAGGTGTTTAAATGAAAATCATTATATATATGCTTTAAGACCAAGTATTGTTGTTTCCTTTTCCTTAATCCTGAGTCTAAACCTCACTTCAAATTACAGTTTAGCATTACATTTTAGGTATGAGGCTAGATTTTTCAACAAGAAAGTGGGCTTCCTCCATTAAATAGCTGCAAAATAGCCTCACCAGGAATTGTGTGTGTAGCACACAACAAGAAAATTACTTACTTTCATTCTTTCTTTAATAGTTTACAATAGCATTTACAACTCCCTAAGTGAGAAATTCATCAAACTGCAAAGGAAAACCAAAATAAAAGTAGAGGGACAAGACCCTGAGATTTGAAAATTGTACTTCACAAGCTGTATTGCTTAAATAGTTAGATTGGGATATGCAGTTTAATGATGTAAAGATGCAGTAGTGGCACTAGTGCTGCTAGAAGAGGGAGAAATCTTTTCAGGTCCAAGAGAATCCAGATATTTTCAGTTTTGGGGGAGCTCTGAAATGAGAAACATGGATGACTGGGAAGATGACAGTCTGAATGAAAAAGCTGTATGTTAAGAAGCATGTAACTGTGGAGTGGAGGTGGATAGAGCTGACAACACTGTTTGTTTTGCATTCCTCTCTGTTCAGTATGGTTCTGGTTGCACCAAAGATGCTAGTTAGCCTTGCTGTTACCGTAGGCTGCTGGTGGGATATGATTTCCTTCTTTGCAATAGAGTGAGACAAGGAGGCTGCTTCTTGGTTGTTTTGATGTTGCAGTGATTTCATTTCAGGAAGGAAATTCTACTTGTGCACAAGGGCAGCCAGCAGCCACCCTGCGCTGATGGGAGGGGAAGGTGGATTTGTCTCTCAAACACAGGCATCTCTGGGTTTCATCCTTTTTCTTTCATGGCATAACATTGGAGGGAATCCTTTATATCAATCTACAGCCTGTCTCACTGGGGTTTTGGATTCTATCATCCATTCCCTTCCAGGACAGGCTCCTAGAATATTTAAAAATTCTATGTATTATCTCTGGAGATATTTAAAAGACATATAGGTGTGATCCTTAGGGACATATTTTAGTGGTGGACTTGGCAGTACTGGATTAATGGTTGGACTTGATGATCATAGAAGTCTTTTCCATCCTAAATGTTGATAACTGGCCTTAATGAGCACTCAAAAATTGTGTAGCTTCTTCTCTGCATGGCATTTCAGCTTCAACAGAAGGGCTGGAGAATGCTTCTCATCCAGGAAAAGACAGGAGCTTGTGGTTTGGACACTTACACAGGAGATGTGGGTTTAAATCTTCATCATATTTGCTAATAGATAGACTCCATGTGAACAGTCTTGCTCAGAAATGCTGATGTCCAGTCTGGACCTGAGCACTGTGAAAGGTGCTATGCTCTGTCCAGGTAATTCAAAGTTCTGAAGGCTCCTCCAGGGATGGAGCTGGATTTTGTATAGCTGTTGGATGAAGCTTGAAATAAAATGGAGTTTTAGTGAGGAGAGAAGGCTAGCTGCCTTAGATTATCAATTTTGAGCATGTTCAGCTAATTAAACTGAGAGGACTTGAAGGTTAGTAAGAAAATACTAGGCAACTGAGGAACTTCCAGAGAGGATTGCAGAGAATAGATGGATCAAACCCCACTCTAGTGAAATCTCTACATACATAAGATCTTACTTGTGCATTTTATAGCATGGATGCTAGAATTTTGTTGGCAGCAGCTTGCTGCAATCTATTTCCATGTGATTTTAATTCCTTCTCTTGCCAGTTTAAATTGTATTCCCTGTTATCATTGCAGGTTTCCTGTATCATTGTAGAATTTCAGGCGATTTTTTGGCAGCTCAGTTATATATCTTTATGAGAGCTATTTCCATAGCTGTTTTAGGATACTAGTAATGAATAATGCATGTCTTTATTCTGCTTTTTCTTTTCACTTCTTTAAAATAAACTCTCTATTTTCCGTTTGTTTTATTCAACTCTGTCAATCCTGAAAACTGTTGCTGTGGAACTGCAGGGTCAGACTTTGGTGCTACTTACGATGATTTTTAAATAATAGTACTGATAAATTAAATTTGATTGTGTATCTGTATTGGTGTCAATGGGAATGGCGCTTCATCCGCAGAGGTTGGTTTGCTTTGATTTAAAGTAATTTGCCAGTGGTGGTAGTCTCCATTTTGGAGACTTAAAGATAATGAGTGAATTGGCACAATTTAGGGTTTTTTCATCTTGTCTGTTCTGAGTAACTGCTGAGAGCTTAAAAACAGACAGACTAGTAGTTTCTGTATAGAGCAGAACTCATGACTTTACCTAATGTTTTACCCAAATCCATTTTGACTGTTATCCATTATCCTTACAGTAATTGGACCCTTTTACAAGATGCAATAGAAACACGTGTGAGCTTCACTGTTGCAATTTTGTCAAAATTGCATTGTGTTAACATATTCTTGGGGTTTCCTTAGTATTCACAGAGAACCCATTCAGGCTCTGGCTGCTTCTCCTGCTTTGTTTCCTGTCAATGATGCTAAATGCCTCGAGAAATCTGCTTGGGGACCCTACTTCCATGTTCAACTGTTTATCTGGGTTTTGAAAAAACATCTCACACAATTGACAAAGTATATACAGTACTTGGTTCAAAGTATTGAATATGTAGAGGAGACAAGGTGCCCTCTGAGATGGCACGCACTGTTGCATTCATTAATGTTCATTAACATTCATGAACTATTCATAGGTGTCTGAGGTGTATGAAGTTTTCAAGGTACTTCTGCAAACTTCCCATTCAAGTCAAGAATGACCATTCAAGCAATTGTTTCATCAAGATTTACATGTAAGTCTCATTGAGATAGGTAGACTGACAGATGGTCTACCAGTGAGACATCATGCCCCTGGTCTAGAAGATTGAATACGTAGCCAGGAGATGAGTCATAAAATATTAGCTTTGTTGAAGTCAGTGGCCAAACTCCCAATGCAATCACTTGCCTGGATTTCAGCCCTTCTGCCTCTGCCTCTAATGTGAGACATAACTGTACCTGCTGTGTTGTTACAAGTTCTATAAATTGTGTGAGTAGCCATGTTTGCACGAAACTCAGGTGATTTGAGGAAGTCTATCTATACATGTTCAACAGAAACTTTATGATGACTCCTACATAACAAGAACAGTATTTGACTGAATCTGTGAATACAATAAATTTATTACTCATGTCAGCTAAGTTTTGAGCAGCCACTACATGAGTAACAGGTGGACTAGACTCGTACAGAGTTACACACAGAAGATTTTTATTTTTGCTTTTTTTATTATAAAGCACTTGTATGCCATGTAAACAGTCATACTTCTTAAAAGGATAACTTCTTCAATCATTTCTGTGAATTGTTTGAAAAGTGAAATATGGACGCCTCTGTACTATAACCCTCAGCAATTTTTTAAAAGATGTGTAAAGATGTGGTTTGAAAATGCCTGAATTATCTTGCTTTTTCTGCTTGCATAACTTTAATTGAGCTGTGGTCATAGGTAGATACTTACTGAGGATATATTAGTCACTGAAACAAATTCCTTTTAAGGTGAGTCTTTGTAAAGTTGTGCCTCCACTGAAGTGAATCCAATAGCAAGATTCCAACTTACTTAGTTGAAGTCAGGATTTCTCTCTCCAAAGGTTTGTAAATGGTGATATATAAACTGGAAACCCTTTCTTAGTTATGCTTACAAAAACCCACCTATTATGGTTTTGAGTAAGGAAAAGAATTTGCCCTTTAATCTGCAGTATATCTTAAGGGAGAAGGTTTTACGCATTGTATTTTTTGTTTAAACTAGAACAAATCCTTTATGTAAAGACAATATCCATTGGAAAGAGAACAACAAAGAGAAATTATGCTATAGCTGAAGTTCACCCATGAGCACAGAAACATTTCAAAATTATATTCTTAATAATAATTTTGCTCCAAGCAGAAAGGTATTTTATCTCTTTCAGTGCTCACTTCAGGAAGTAGGTCTCAACCTTTGTAGGCAAACCAGATGTAACTGTTTCCAAGAAGGAGGTTGTTAATTCCATTGTGCCAAATCACAAAGAAGGCTATTTACAGGAGAAGTTAGAGTCACCATGATCTTTTTTGCATAATTATAAATCACTGTGGTTTTCTTTGCATAGTTAGAATTTCAAACAGTAATTAAGTAATGTCCCAGAGCAAGTTTTGTGCATTGCAAAGCTCTGTACACCTTTCTTCACATTCCTGAAGCCTTTATCTTGAGTGTATAATAAGTGAAAAGCAGAACTCTAGTGATTTATTTAGCTTTCTCATTTTTAATGTGTTAGTTTTCAGAAAAGCTTTTAGTGACCTGAAAACAAAACAAAACAAAAAAACAAAAAAACCAAAAAAAAACCAAAAAAAAAAACCAAACCAAAAAAACCAAACCAAAAAAACCCCCAAACAAACAAACAAACAAAAAAAACCCACCAAAAACCAAAAAACAAAAGCCAAAAAAAAAAAAAAAAAAAAAGTGGAGGAATTAAGTCCTTTCTTCACACTCCGGTGAGCATTCCAGACTTTGCACAAGTATAGAAGCACAGGTGAACATAGCTATATTCATTCTGTGTTTGTCTTCTCTGGGTTAACATCTAATCCATAGCTTGCCTGCTCTCCTCAGTCAGGGCTACATAAACGTCATGGATAGAAATTAAAAAAAAAATTCTCATTTTCAATAGTTCAAACATGATCAGGCTGTTGAAAAATTGAAAAGGGCATTTATTTATTTTTTTAAAAATATGTGACGGTTTATCTGTAAGATATCTAACAAAATAAATGTCTAATCCAAGACTAACTATGAGAATATGAGAAATTGTAGGTAACCTTGGAGAAAATCAAACAGTAAGAGTAGAAAACAGGCAAAAAGAAGGAACAAAGAGCCCAAGTCTCAATAAGACTAGTAGTGGGGAATTGCCACTTTTGGATTTTTATATTGAATTGGATCTCACCAGCTGTCAGCTCAGTTGTGTCCCATGTGCTAGCATCAGAGTTTTCAATGTAGGGTGAGCAAGTGTGTATGTTATCCGTTTCTTATTTTGCATGCCTATCATGGCCCCTCTGATTCTTGCAGTCTAGGAAACTGGAAGGAAAATTAATTTTTCTTCTTTCAGAAACAAAGGAGATGTGTAAAGATCTTTTGTTTACAGCAGTTACACTCTGTATATCAGGCTCAGGGTAACTCTTAGTACCTGGGTTAGATGGAGTTTAGGAGGTTACATTCCTCTTTTTGGATTCTGTTGCTCAGCCAGATACCTGGGGATCTCCTAGTAACTAGTTCATTATGGTTATCTTGCTTTATTGAAGACAGAATAGCCAGAGCCCAGAGACAAAAGCCATGTCAGCTTGAGGAGGAGGGCAGAATCATGGGAAGTTTGAAGGCAGTTCAAAATCTCTTCATTCCCTTCATATCCTGTCTTAAGCTGTATGTCTGATTTTGCACTTCTTGAGAGTGCAAAGAGTTGGACCCACAGCTTGTGATTTAAACTGCTGCTGACATCAAGATAGATTTTGGGTGGCAACACATCAGCACCATGAATGACTTATGAATAAAACAGAAATTTTAAGGGACATTTTCATACTTGGCTCGAGTGAAAAGTAGAGAATATTATTTGTGCAGATGGAAACGTCCATGCCCACTGAGGTGCAGTGTTGTCTTTGCTAATCTCAGATGTATTTATGTTTGAGTGTGGATTTTCAACTTCGCACAGAGGTTCTCCTTCTAGCCAGTCTGTCAGTGAAGTCATAATCCCACAGCTGACATCACAGTCTGTAATCATGGAAAGTATTGCCATCTCACAAATACGATCTCTGAATGATGGGAAAATGAGCTGTAAGACAGGAAGTTGCTGTTTAAACTCAAACCAATGGCAATTATCAGAAACAGAGAAGGTAATAAGACAGTTCTGTAGAGCCAAACTGATTTTTGGTGTAATACTGCTGAAGGCACTTGAGTTACCCCAGGGAGGAACTTACCCCTGTGTCTGGAATGACTTGATGGCAAGCCTAGAGAGGAAGTGAATTTACGTTCCAGTTTAATACATTGGAAAGCTTTCCCTTGTCTGAAACTCTTGTCTTTATCTCTGAATTTCCTGGCTTTTGTGGATTTATATTAGATCTTTAATGTTATTTCAATGTATTTTTTCTGGTGTTTGAAGTCTTTTGAGTTGTTTTTACAGATATGTATTTAATGAAAGAAAAAGCTGTCTTCCATTAAGGAGGCTGCAAAGCTTTCATGAACACTGAATAGCTACCAAACGTAAGGTGTCTCCTTTTTTCACATTGGTGGTTGTTACTTGTGTGGCTGAAACTTTTCAGTAGGAGGATATTCTCTTAGAAAACATTTTAGCATCTCTTTTCCAAGGCTAAATATTACTGCAATTTTTGCTTTTTTGCCAAAGGATTGCCTCTGCAGCTCTATATGCAGAGTCTTAAAATTAGCAATCTGCAGTATAAATAGAACATCAATACATTGTGCTTGTCAAACCTTGACAAATAATTATTTGTAAGACACATTGAAAAATGGAATAAGTTACCTGTTGTACTGATATGCAAGTTTCTCACCCTTATTCAGAAGATATCAGAATTCCATTTTCTGAGCCTGATAGGAGGCAGGGATAATGTACAGTCAGGCCATGGGGAATGGAGGCTTTTGAGGATGCAAGTGAATGAAGGGTGTTATTTGTGCATAAACCAGATTCCCAACAGAAACAGAACTTGGTTCTCCCTCGTTTGCATGGTCTCCTGAGTCAATGCCATTTCCCCAGTTGTGTCATGGTGTAAGAGAAAAAGGGGCAAGGGCCACAAATTTCAGCAAGAGGAATTCTTATGCAGCGAGGAAACGAAATGGCAGGGAACATACTCTGTAGAGAGGCTGAGAAATCTCCTTCCTTGAAGAAAGCTCAGCCCAACCTGATCTAAATTCTGGATTAGAAGTCAGCGTAGCTTTGAGTAGAAGGTTGGATGAGATAAGCACCAGGAACCTTTCAAAACAAAATTTAAATGCTTTTATACTATACCTGTCAATGTATTTGAGCCTGTTGTGTCTCAAATATTTTAATGGCTGAAAATGCCACCACCTTCCTTCTTCACCAGTAGTGAAATGATATTTGAGCTTTGACTGCTTACAGGTTTTCTTTTTGTGCCAGATCAGTCCTGGAATTGAGTTGCCCCAGCTTTGCTTTAACTGCCCATCTCACTCAGTGCTAAGTGAAGGGAGGAGAACTAAGAACCTTAATTCTGGAAAGTCTTGATGAGAGCCAGGTGGCATCCCAGTACTGTGTGTGCTCTTTGCTTCTGAGAGAAAGATAATTCTTCCCATTATTTAGCAGATTTTTACTCCTTGTGCTGAGAATCCACTGTTCTTTGACTTGGTTCTTTAAACAAAGGTGAAAGGCAATTTCATGTGTGTTTCTGCTGTGTTACATAGAAGAGCAGAACCAGGGGACAAAAATCTATCCCTTCTATCTGTGTTTGTTTTATGAGTGGGGAGGCAGGGCACATGCCAGAGAGCTGTACTCCTGGCAGTCCTACTGGAGGCCTGTGAGGGGAAGAAGCTGGGAGCAGCGCATGGATGGACCATGAAAATGGGGAAACAGCACTGATCTGTGCCTGTAACAGGGTCAGCTGTAAAGGTAGTAGAAAACTTACACTATTCTTGTTCCTCTACTGCACTTGTTGAGGTGTCCCATGTTTGTGCAATGACAGGCTACACTTCTGTGTTGTGCAAGAGAGGGGCAGCTTGTCGTTGCATCAGGGGAGTGTGAACTGGCATGGCTATGCACCAATCTGCAGTGATCCAGGAGCTGTCTGGGCAGCAATCAAAGCACGGTTAGCTCTGGCATCTCTGTTACCCATAGCACTTTAGGATCATGCATATAGTCCCAACCTCTCTCCTCTGCTCTGACCTCACCTGCTGCAGCTGACCCAGGATCTGCCGCTCCACTGCTGCAAATGGCTGCTGCCCCCCTGGGACAGGGAGGTTGCAGTGGTCACTGATCTTATGGGAAAGGTCCTTGCTTGGCCCTATCAGGCAAAAGTTTCAGTTGAAAGCTTATTTCTGTACTGCCATGTTGACCCTGCATCTGGCCAACTTGGCCATCTCCTGTGACTTACTGCACCCATCTGACTTGCCAGAGAGAGAGTTCTCCAGCCTGAGCATTAGGGTGTTTCATGGTAAAGATATGTGGGCATCAGTTGCTCTGATGGATGTTGCAGCAGGTAGGCACCACAAGGACTTGGTTTTAATTTGGTCTGAAGTCTATGAAGTAGCTTAATTTTACCACTTGACCAAATGCATTGTTTTCCAGGGGAAAACATTATCCATCCATAGATTAGCCACGGAATAGTTGCTTTGTTCTCTCTTTAGAAAGAGAAAGAAGTATAAGGTTCACAGTAGTTTGAAAGTAAGGTCCTGTGTTCTGTATCTTATCAAAACGTAGCAAATATATTCCTAGCCAGTAGATTTTGTTGAATGTTGCCCCTGGACCAAAAGTCATGAAGGAAAGTGTTTCTGTCCCTGGTCTGTGTCAGCACTGTGTGAACATATGTCATAGATCAGGTCTGGAGGAAAGTTTTTGTTTTCCTTTTTTTTATTTCTGTGAATGATTGCCGTAAAACTTTTTTAACAGTTCATCTGTTTAACTTGTTTATTCCCTACTTGCAGTTTTACTAATGCTTATTTTTAGTGACATCATAATGATTTCCACAGCAACCAATTGTGAGATTGCAAACAAAGCATTATGACTTCAGGTGCAGAATGAACAGACAAACTCTTAAGAAACAGGATTTCAGACAAATGACCCTATTAATAAAGAATAAGAGGGTTGGGTAAAAATCCCCAAACAGATGATGTGTAGTACTGACAGAGGTGATTCAAGCTGACCCTTTGTTAGGATTTCCTGTGAGGCTATAGTATTGTTAGAAGGCCATAAAAATACATGAATCTGCAAGAAATTATTTTTTCATCTCTTTAGAAATGGTCAAGTTGCTATTTAAAGCTGCTGTGTTTGTCAGAGCAAAATTACCTCTTGACTTGTATGTTGTTTCAAAAAAACCACAAGCCCACAACGTTTAACTATTATAGAAAAAGACACTATTAACTCCTCAGGGACTTTGTTGTGAGTGTGATCCATGTGTAGGTGAGATCCATAATGAGTTTCTTGCAAAAGCTTCCTCAGATTATCAGCAGCAAACATTTCTGATGAGCTTCATTGCATTCACAGTTGGAATGAAGGGACATGGTAAAGGAACTCCACTAGCAGTAATTTTATGCTTGACAATGTTTCCTACATTCAATTTCACTTTTGGATTTACAGCTCTTCTTCTATTCCTGCTGCTTAGTGGGACTCATATGCCCTGCTTGAAAAAGCAGTGAGACCTTCTCAGTGTTGAGGACTGTCTCCCTTACTTTCCCACCAAACAGACAGACTTTTAATTCCTCCCCGAGACACTGGAGCTGTTAGTTCAAACAAGACAGGAGATGTAGGGGTGAGTCCATAACAGCCAAGTAGTTTCTGGGGCTGTGCTTTTATATTCATATCCCTGTAGTCCTTGTTCTTCCTTGGGCAGTGTGTTGGGAAAGTTTACAAATCACAGTGGCTTTCTGAGTTTGTTCCTTATGCTTCTTCCTGGCTTCTGACAGAGATGGAAACCTGTCCATGACCATTCTTTGGCCTTGCTTCAAGACTCATTACAGAGTTCATGGCCTCGGCTCGCTTCAGACGGGTCCCTGTCATTCTTCGACCACTTCATCTCCCTACCTACCCTGTCCTCCTACCCTGTCTCTGGGCATTTTTATCAAAAAGCACCTAAAAAGAATAGCAAGTTTGTGGAGATTGCATTAAATGGGCAGTATATCCTCTGTGGAGCTTTCCACTCTCCATGCTTTTTCTTCAGCTTTTTCATGTATCAGACCTCAAGACAGGATTTGTATTTATTGGCATGTCTATTACTAAAGTTGCAGTAGGTCTTACTTTATTTAATTGTATTTGTGCTCTTCAGGTATCTTTGTCTAACCCTTATTTCCCTCTTCTGGTAACAACGGGAGGGATTTCTGTGTGGGCCACTTGTTCTAACTCCAAATACTTTGCAAGTTTCCTTTCCCTTATAGTTTCCCACAGGCGCTATTTCTTAGTTTCTCTGAAATACTTCCCTTAGGATTTGTCTCTTTTTTTTCCCCCTAGCATTTCAAAGTTTGGACAGGGATTCTCTGCTTCCTGGGGTTTTAATAATTGCATCCTCTGTGCCCAGCCATGGCCTGTTAATGGAGACATGTGCACTGGGTTTCTTACAGGAATTTTCTGTTTGCTGCTCCCAAGAGAGCAGAAAGTCTTCTCACAACTGGTATTGGAGTAAGAACAACAAATGTTTTTGGCTTTTCCTGAGCAGCAGAAGTGGCTTGGAGGGGGCTGCTAAATATCGATTTCTCCATCCTGAGGAAACAACCAGTGTAGGTTTGCTCTTCATTTGATGAGACGAGATGAAAACAGTAGTTCTGGGGAGTGGGATGTATTGTGCATAACATTTAAATCATATTTCTTGTGTCAACCTTACAGTTTTTTGTCAAGATGATACCTTTTCCCTTTTGAACTTTTGAAGGCATTTTTGGTAGCTTTGTCCCCAGTACAGTTTCTTCAGGTGCTTGAAAATTAAGTTTGTATAAAGGTGAATGTACTAGATTGTTGCAGAGATACTGACAACTTTTCAGAGTCAATGGAGTGTTTTCAGCTAACTGGAATAGATTTGAGGTGATTAATTATTTTTTCTCATGAGTAATGAGTCAAGATGAAAGGTGATTGGCCATTCCTTGTACTATCTCTGTGGTCTAAATATGAAGCCATACCATGAAGAAAAAAGAAGATTAGTTGTAAGGTTCTTGTTTTATTCTTCCCCCTGTTGTCTATCATGTTTTCCTCTTTGTCCTTTGGGCCAGGTCTTCCAGCCTGCTGCAGGTTGCTGTAGGCCTCTCTTTGCAGTTTTCTTTCAGTTAAGTGAATCTAATGTAGGGAAATGTTGCTGCTTGAAATATTTACCCTAGTAAATACCCTGCTTATCCTGGGCCTTGTAGACAGAAGAGCAAATCCTTTAGCTTTGGGAGGAAATGTACAAACATCAAGACCTGGGGTCTGTTAAGGTTTTTGTGTACCAGAAAGAACAGAATGGATAAAAAAACCCTGTTGCGTTTATCAGATAGTAGAAAACCTGTGGTTGTCGGTGGATAAATGCGAACACACTCTCTTCTCCAGAAGAGCCCTGAAATCCTGCGGCAATTCTTGTGAAGTCGCTCACCTTTATGCACACTGAGCCCTATTTCAGTGGGCTGTGGGTGGTTATTCAGTCTCAGTTTCACAGTAACCGTACCTGCAATGATTACACCAGCGACAATGTGAAACACCTTAATGCAAATGACAGCAGTGGGGGGCAGCAGGCTGGAATCTTCCATACCCCCAACTCTGCTGCAGCCCTGCTGCACATCAGGGCTTTCCACAGCTGGGAGTACTTAACTCACAGCCTCCAAGTAAGTAGCTTCTATTTAATTTTGAGCACCAGAATATCTCTGCTAAAATAGAAACTGAATTTCCTGGAGCTTGTGCAGCTAGCATTGGAGACAAACACATT
This sequence comes from Turdus rufiventris, assembly GCA_013186435.1. Lineage (NCBI taxonomy): Eukaryota > Metazoa > Chordata > Aves > Passeriformes > Turdidae > Turdus > Turdus rufiventris. Next base: position 2,221,602 of record PYHW01010552.1, read on the forward strand.
CACTAGGAGGTCTAAGTGTTAAAAAAATTGAGATTAATCTCATGTTCTGGGTTTGAGTTTTTTTTAGTCTCTCTTTATCTGATTTTCTTTCTTCAATGAGTATTTTATTCCATTAGCCTTGGGGGAGGAAGATGTCCAGAGAATGATGGGAATGTGTTTTAGTTTTCATTCAGTTAAATATTCTTCAAATGTTACATATGTAAAACAGTCGTGGCTGGGAGTGCACTATAATATATTTATGAAACTTACAAAAATACTTAAGGGCCCTCAGTCTTTTTGTAACACCTGAATAATGTCTTTGTTTGAAGAAGTCAGGAGGGTGTGAGTGGCTGTGGTGAGGAGTTGTGTAAGGATCAGTCAGATCTGATTTGGTCAGAATGAAATGGTGAATGAGAAGTCAGAGAGAGATGCCCTTTGTGTGAGTTGGATGCCATCTGAGAAAGAACAGATTGACCGGTATGAAGCCTGTGGGGCTCTTTGAAGAGCCTGTATTTGAGCAAATTTTCTACATGCAGATGCACTCAGACATTCAAACCAAAGAAGTTCCAAGGCAAACACCTTTTAATATTGATAATAGAAAATAATTATATAACAGGAATAGAAAATATTAGATGAAATTTTATTTAATTTTACACAAATAGAAAATACTAAATAATATAGAAAATAATATTGTAGGTAAAGCTTGCCAATCTAATGTTTTTAAGCCAAAAAACCCTGAAAATTTAGGTTATATTTAGAAAAATGTCCCACATAAAAATCTCAAAATGCAACCATATACTATTTGCCAAAGTTGGGATAATATGTGAACATTTACAACAGTCAAGGTCAGTTGGCTTTGTCTGCTCCTGATGTCCCTTTCCTCACAATCAGAACTTTTGTGATGTTTCTTGTAGAGCCTCTGGAGTAGTGACCCCTAATATTAAAACTATTTTTTTCAATAAGGTACTTTTCGTTACAGCTCTGACAGACATCAGTAGAGACAAAATGCTAGCCTCCCCAATGAAATTGCTTGGTTCTTTTTCTCTTTTTAATGGTGTTATTTTTCTTTCTCTCTTTTTAATTATGATTTTTACTTTATTCTTATATAGCTCATCTTTGAATCTGAAATGCATACAGGGATATAATTTAAAGGGAGCTGGCCAACTTCTGACTCCATTTCACCTGATGGATTATGTTTTGTCTGTTGATGCCCAGCTGTGTGGGGAGTGTCCTCTGGTCTGGAGACTGAGTTTTCTGTGGGTTAAGCTCAACCTGCGGGTTGTTGAGAAAGGCAAAATTGTTTTGTACCTAGTGATAGCAAAGATTCTTAATTTCATATTTCTTACCAAAAAAGGAGTCCACCTTGCTCCTGAAGTCTTACACACCCAGAAAGCTTTAATCAATGTTTACTTCTGGATCCATAGTCACCAAAATATTGTCTTTCTGAATAAAAAATGATGCGATACAAATCCTTAAATTATGAAGTAAATAAAACAATGTTATGTACAATGGGCATTAAATGTATTGAATCCACTAAGAGCAATATTTAATGATTTTGCAGGCAATCTCACTCTCCCTGCATCCATCTCAGGCTGCATTTAACGTGGCAAGTCCTACATGTGGCACTCAGCTCCCCGTGACTTTTCCGTTTAGTTCACTGGTTTGTGCACTGGTTTTCTTGAAGTGCTTTAGGAAAAGGAAGTTTTGCAGCAACTAATCTCTTTCAGGAAAATAATGATAGTGTAGCACTTTACAAAACAAATATGAAAAGTAAATGTTTGGCAGGGTTAGTGAGAAGAGTTAGGGTTAGTTAGATAATCACAATTGAACAATCCTGTTTTGCAATTGTTTGTACACTTATAATACTAATTGCTGCCTCAGTTTTATTTTAAAAGTTGCAAGTTGATATGCTGCTTTAAAAGGCATGAACTTATCTTACCAAGTGAATGAGCAATGATACACTTTCAGGAATACTTGTTAAAGAGTCATTTCCTAGTACCACAAACTGAGGAAGTAATTTGAAATGAGTAACTAGTTGGTTTAATAAGTCAGCTAATGTACTCTTGAAAGGAATGGAATTAATTTAATATCAGACTAAAATATTTGATAAAGAACCTTTTGTACCTTCATCTCTGAGGCTTGAATCAAGTGTTTAAAATCTGTGAAAGTGTTTTCTATGACTTTAGTGTAGTTAATTAGACTTTTGCAAAGACATTAAACAATTAGATTGGTTGATCCTTTACATGGTTCTTAGAGGAGATTATGTAGATAGATGGTAATTTTGACCTTTATTAACAGTGATGTTCTGGTGGTCAGTGGAGATTTGTGAACAGTCATGAGGTGCTGATGTAAAATTGTCAGTTTGCTATTACTACTGAATGTCTCCTTAGTACTAGAATAGCAGAGTTAAGCAATAAAAGCTGTTTGTTCAGCTAAAGTCTCAAACTTTGATTTTAATATGTTTGACAAGGTCTTTCACAAGAAAACATTTCCCTTCAGGCAGACTTCCAAGTGGTTTTTTTGTCTGTTTTTAACTGGCATTTGTAGGTCAGACAGAAGTACTGCCAAACTATCTTTGCCCGTTGCAATTAAAATCACCTCCTTCACGCAGTAGTAACAGAATTTTATGTCTTTAAAATATTTTCTAGGTATTAAAATTGAGTATAACAACAGGAGTAGATGCACTAGTAGTAATGAGTCATAAAATTATTGCAGAAAGCCCCCAATGGTTATGTAGTTGCTTTTCAGTACTTCTTTTTCAGTGATTTTTGCCATTTTCTTTCCCAGGGAGGAATTTTGCATATGCTAAATAAAGTTCTGAAAATTCACTTTCAGTGGAAAGTCATTAATGATGGATTAGAGTAGAAATTGATGCAGCTATATAGTTCAGTTTGTTTGTTTAGTTGGTTTTTTTTCCTAAAAGAACAAAAAAAAAAAATAGAAAAATATGTTCTTTTAAAGTGTGATGTATGAACAGTAGCAAAGACACAATGATTTATTCAGTTCACTACCTTTGCAGGGTTTTATCCTTTTGCTGTTGATATATTTTTAACAGTAATGGAATTCATGGTGCAAAGATTTTTGTAATTAAAGCTGGGGGTTTTTTTCATCAGGGGATTGAGAGTCAATATGCAGCACAGGACCTAAATTGCTGTTTTGCCTTTTGCCACCCATCAGTTGCTCCCCTAGAAGCGTGCCGGGTGTTGATGCTGCTGCAGGTGCAGTCCCACAGGTTCTCAGCGGAGGAAGGAACCTACAGCACTGTCTCAGGCTCTGCCTGAGCCTCGCCTGCTCTTACAGCTGTGGCTTTTCACAGATGTGAAGCCAGATGGCTCCTGCAACCGCCAATCCCCCTTTCTCTTTCTCATGAAATCCCAGGGGGTCCTGCTGGCAGTGTGACATTCTCATCATATGCTTTATGAAAGAAAATGGACATGCAAGAGATTGTAAACAGAAAGTGTCATAAGGTGCCCTAACTTATGGAGACATAAGCAAAATAATGAATGTCTACCATATTTCCCTGCTTGAGTTTCTCCTTAGATTTCTGGGGAAAGAGAATGTGAGAAGTCTATGATGTCCTTTCTGGTGCTTCTGTTCTCTTCTGATCAAAGAATCAATTTCTTTTTGTTATTGAATTTCTATCCCCCTTAGCTAGTTCAGCAGTGACACATTTTCCCCCCTAGGAAAGCATCCTTCTCTTTCCTTCTAAAGCCTCCTGTTTGTGTGAGAACTGTCCCTGTCTCCCTGACCTTCTCATTTTTAAGAGCTTTTCCCAACACTTAGTTTCTTTGTTATGTTTCTTCTTCAGATCTGTGTTTCTTCTCAGAAACTGGGAAAAAATCGGATTGAGAAGAAGCAGAGTAAGAAGGAACACCTGATATTGATTATGAACTGGTCTGAAAAGTCCATGGACAGTGGGACTAAGCATGCGTAAAAATAAAAGGGATGAACAGGAAAGAGAGACTGAATTGATAGACAGAGTCGTACTCTTTAGACAGTTAAAAACCTGAGGAAAGTGTGTAGAAGTAATCAGTGTAATACTTGGGGTTCCAGAGGCTCTTTCCTCTGTGTCTTTGATTAGGAGACTGAGCCCTCAGGTATGAAGATGGGATGATGGAATAGCATGGAGTGGGAAAGATTAAGTGGGAGAAGGAGGAGAAGAGAAAATGCAGGGTAGCATGGGAAAGGCATTACAGAAAGCAAAAGACGAAAAAAACAGGTGGATGAAAAGGAAAGAGGAAACAGACACTAGGGACAAACAGAAAGAAAGATAGACTGTAATCTACTGTAAAACATAAAAGAAAGGAAAAGTGGAGCAAAGCCAGAGGGGATAAGAAAAAGCAAGAGATTACATTGCATTATACAAAAATGTATTAGAAAACCATTGGGCTTTCCTGCTTTTAGGGGACGAGATGTGATGAGGAGTCTTCCACAGTGCAAACACTTGTTTTGTGACACTAAGGAAGCAGAATGAGGAATGGTTGGATTAAATTACAATTTGAGAGGCATTAAAAGGGCTAAATTCTAGAGGAAGCCTTATAGTTTATGAGTAAAACGCACACAATTCTAGTGTTCATACTTGTGCATTTGAATAGAGATTCAGTGAAGCTATCCACTGTTTAAGATTATTTGTGTGGGAAGCTGTACTGAGCAATCCTGAAGACAATACTCACAGTCTAATCAGGAGCTCAGTGTGGTCAACAGAACTGGCCCACTGTACGTTGGCATGTTTCCAGAGTTTCTTACCACTCAGCCCAAAAGGCAAATGCACAACTTTTGCCATTACAATTTGGCAAGTGTTTCTGAAGCAAAGGAAGTAGTCATGAGCATGATTTGCCCACTGACCTGCCCTCTGACTAAATTTGTGGTGTAGGAGGAGAACTCTATGTACGAGCAGTGAGGCAGAATATTTCTGCTATTAATGTCCCTGGTTAAGGGGTAAAGGAAATAACTCAGAACTTGTTTTAGCATCGTCACCCAGCAAACCACACATGAGTATCACTCAGGGAGTGTTTAGATGGCATTCCTATCTTAGGTACTCAACAGTGCAACATACTTCTGTCCCTTAATAATATCAGCTAGAAAGACTGACTAAGAGTCTAGGTACTATTTTCCAGTTTTAATTTGCTTCCTTCCCTTTCAGTAGGGATGGGTTGATTCTTTATAATGTGTTTAACCCTAATGGATACCAGATAAGCAACAATTGTTAGCAAGTTTAGGTCTGTCTAACTAATCAACAGTTGCTAAAATGCTGACATTCCTTGACCATATCTGGTTTGCAGTCAGTTTCTGCCATCATTTGATCAGTAAGTTACTCTTCATGGTCTTTTCTGAAAGAAAAGTGTATCTGTGTTTTCGCATACAAGCTCTCCACCCACTTGTGCCATATGTTCCATTTAAAGTTCCAGGACAGGAAGTATAGTAGAGATACCCCTCACTTTCACATCTAATTACAATTAAGTGCTTTACATTGAGTCAGACTTTCAGTTTTCCAGTTCCAGTATTCCACAGATGCGACTTTGTGTTAAAGAAATGGAAGTTAAGAAAGATTTGCCTCTGTGTTCAAGTGTTGATTCTGTGATTTCCTATCATTACTATCCAAGAGAAAACCATGCAAAATGCCCTTTGTCTTTTGTGGATTTTTATTCCCATGTAAAGATTTGTAGACACAGTTTAATATTTTAAAATAATCTAGAGGTCTATGTTACTCTGACCTTCTTTTGGCAAAGGTGCTAAATTCCATGAGCAGGAGCCAGGTTGTGAGTGGAGGTAGAGAAGGATTTAAATGAGATTTCTTAGCTGCAGCAAGCTGCAATAACTCTGATAAGGTATTAATTTTTATATTAATTGTGGATTCCAGCATGGTGCACTGATCATTTACGAATAGTGTTGGTTTTCATGTTTTGGGATTTTTTACAAGTTGGAATACATCATGAGAAAATGGAAGAGCAGCAATGCTGAGGTCTACCAGAATTGTAGTAGTTGCCACTGTCAGGGTCATTTGTCAGTTCCCATAACGAAACCTCATCTTTTTAGGAGTCTTGATGTCAGAGCATTACGTTATGTGCAGCCCAAATGTGCTGTAGAAGGAAGGTTGTAACAGACTCTATGTCTATATATCTGACATATATGACTCTATTTGTCTATCTTGCATGCTCTCTGCCTTTTATTCTTTTAATCTACAGAATATAAAGACCTGAGGATGATAGGCCAGAGCTTATGATGCTATTGAAATTTTCAGGAGATGAAAGGGAGCAACTCAGAGTAGCATTTGTCCCAGACTTTAGTCTTCAAACCTCATGTACTTAGAATAAGTGTAGGCTGTACATTTATTCACAGTTTTACATACAAGAGACGCTGTGCATTGAAGAACAAATAGGCAAACGGATCTTAGGTGCATTTGCCCTGGTATTTTTTTAGTCCATAGTAATTAAGTTTTGAAAAAGCTAAGCCTAAAGTAATATTTTTCATCACATAACATTTACAGCTTCGTTAAACATAGTCAATATCTTAATAATTATGAACCTAGCCTTTGCCTCTTTGGATATGATACCTCTAGTTTTATTTTAGTACCGCTGAGGATGCTTTTATCTACAATTAAAAACACATTTCTAATATGATTTTTTTTAAATGGCCTTCCTTTTTCTTTGCCTGCAAATTCACTTCAGGAAATAATTGTGTTTGCCATTTATGGCACTTAGAACATGAACTACCTGATGAATTAGACAATTAAACTTACAAGAACTAGAAAATGAACCCCTCAAATAATCCTCACAGGTATTCCTGGAAGCAGAATTCCAACCAAAGAATGAATTAGGTTCTAGTCTTTCAGTAATAGCAAAAAGCTCAAAGACACTAAATTAATTTTCTTGCAAAACAGTTATTGCCACAGTTTTTATTAGGTGAAGGATGATACAAATATTTGACTACTATAGAAAAGCAATGGTGATCACCTAAAAGAAGGAAGTCAACCACCGTTTAAAGCCCGCCAATACTCAATCACTCGTCATTGGCTCTGTATGTGTATGCACAATTCCAGAGCAAAGAGCATTTTATTTGTGCTTTGGAAAAGGAACCTCAAATTCTCTTCTGTAAAAAGACCATATGCAGAATTCATACAGTCATAGTCATACCGGGCAAAGATGTCCTACCAAATCATCCTTGTTCTTCCACTTCACTGTAATTTCTCCATTGTCATATCTGAGTTCCTAAGTAGGTACAACATAGCACTGAGGTTAAAAGGAAGGGTCAGTAGGGTGAAGTGACTTTCACTCAGCAAGAAGACCACTTACAGACATCTTAAGTGTTCCAAATATGTATATATATATATATACCAGCTATCAAAATTACTTCAGAAGGATTGTGAAGAGGTTACCATTTTTATAAAGAGATGAGTGGATATGTTAAATAAAGAGTTGTCAGAAAGTAGAAGTCATGTTCAAATGAAGGAGAAAAGAATATTTACTTTAAACACGAAGCATTGTTAAATGGGAAGCATTGATGCAAGAGGACTAAAAAGGCCTATAGGAATAACCTGTTAAGGTTTTGGAACTACTAATAAAAGACATTTTAATGCATGCTGGAAAAAGGAAGTAATTGAAGAATGTGTAGGGAGAATGAATCTTGAGCAATTAAAGAAGAGCCCAACCAAGGAAAGGCCACAGGAGTCGAAAGATGCAAATTAGTTAATACTAAAGTAGATGGTGAGCAAATGAAGAAGGAACTCCTAATGCTGAAAGGCCTGGCAATGCAATGGCACACAATGCTTTGTGTTGTGTTCAAGGGGCTGAGAAGCAGCTCTTGTTTTGCAAAGGGGAGCCCTGAGGCAGCTATTGCCAAACAGGAAAGAGAATTTGAAGTCATGATGAGTAGTTCTTGCAAAATACCAGTTTTGTGATGGCACTGGTCAGAAGAAGGAATAAAATATTAAAATTTGTGTACAATTRCAAAARGAAAAGAGGACAAAATGTTCTGCRTACTTCTGGCATAGCTCAGTGGCCCACTTAGATTTTTAATGGATTTGAACACTCCATATAATAATGAATTTGATGAAGTGCAGATGAATGTTAGATTTTTCAGAATTATTTCCCCACAAGGGGAGATAAGCAGACCAGGTCTTCTCAACTGAAAATAGGAGAGAAACTAAGAAGAAATAGGACCTAGATCTGTACATCTAATTAATTCTGTAAAGAACATGAATAGAAAATTATTATTTTTTGTTTTCTGAAATACAGCAGCTAGAAGACCAACAGAAATTATTTAGGTAAAACAAGCAAAAAAAGGTTGGTTTTTTCCACACAACACTGCTAAATTATTGAGCTCATTATCATAGAAGTCTTCATGTCAGATGTGTAAATTGGTTTACAAAACTGTTAGACAAATTAAAAGAAAAAAATACAGAAAAAGGATTTTACAGTCCTTGTACAGAAAATGTTTTGAAACTCAGTAGATTTAATGCCATCTCGCACTTTAAAAATGCAGGAAATGTCATTCCATATTTGCCACGTCTTCTCCTCAGCAGCCATTATTAGCTGCTGTCTGAGCTGGCACCACTCTACAAATAGATTTGTATTCTGACTCACTGCTCTTAAGGTCTTAAGTTTTAGTTCCGTATGCTTCTATATTATAGTTAATATTTAAATAATAAGAAATTTCAGCTGAAATAGTATTTATAACACATCCTACAGTAAAGAATATGTGTTCTGATGGCTATAAGTATATGCAACCCCTATATTGGTGTTGTATCTCCCAACTTTGGTATCTTTTTTACATGACAAAAATAAAGATTCTCATTTCTGTTACATGCAGAGAAACTGCAGTTGTTCCTGTGTGCCTTCTGTCTGTTCTTCATCTGCTTTAGACATGCCAGTATATGGTAGTGTGCTGCTGGAGAAATTTTCTGAGCACTGAATGAAAATTTGGTTCTTTAATGAACATGAGTATAAGATGATTTATCCTATAACAACACATCTTCAATTCCATAGTAATGCATCTGTGTCTCCTTTTCCATTATTCTACATATTTATGCACCCACGTATTATGTGTCTATGAGAGAGAACAGCTTAGCACGCTTCAAGTAAGTTCTGTAGGTGAAAATTTTTGTATTAATATTCAAACATTTCCAAATGTTGAGTGTTACATAAAAATAATAAAGTGTACTTATTACATAGAAAGACTTGTGGACATGCTGAATTTCAGGTAATATTTTGGTAGAAATTACACTGGGATTCACTGCATTTCATCCCAATAGCATGAGGTGAGATGTAATAAATAGAGGCATAGCTAGAAAATACTTACTGCACTGCTTTTATGGTTGGACTCAATGGTCTCAAAGGTTTTTCCAACCTAAATGATTCTACGACTTTATTCTTCCTCTTACAAAAGCAAAAAAACCCAAAAACCCCACCCCAAAACGAATTCATAGTCCCCAGGCCGATGGTTGGAGGGGTATCTCTGGGACATCTCTCCTCCAGGGCTTACAGGGAGAGCAGCAGCAACGTCCCTTGCAGAGGCTAAATCCTGCTGGCAGCAGGGATGGCCAGAAAGGAATGGGTTAGAGCATGTTCTGCAGTGTGGCACAGGTACTGTCTCCACCTGATAGGAAGGTTGGGGTTTTTCCCTTTTTCTCTGGTTTATGTCAATGGAAAGTTGCATGAATTAGAGATGTTTTCTAATATATTCTACCAGGCCCTGTACGTCATATAACATTTGAAAACATAGTCTTTACCTATTGCAGTAAAGTCTGAGCACTTCTATAAAGGTTTGTGACCTAAACTGGAATAGATAAGAGGCAGTAATACCTCTTTATGAAGTAAGCAAAAATATGTTCACTGTTTTGCTCAGAGGAGTATAAAAAATCTTGAGTACAATGAGGAGCAGCATTGAAATCTATCAGTCCTTCTACCTACAGGGCCCTTCCTCCTGCATCAACTTCTGCATTGTAATCATGAAACCTTTGAACAGTGATTTGTGAAACTGAGCACATGCCAAGCATTGATTTACGTGGTATTTTACAGAGGTTCCAGATAAAGTTGGGGCACCAGTTGCACATTTTTAAAAATATGTTTATAATCGGGTTCATTCCAGATTTAAAATCACTGCCAAACACTACAGTGCCTATCTCTGTCACGTTCATGTAGCTCATTTTTTTACCTCTTTGGAGAATAGCAGATGTTGAGTGGACATAAAAATCTATCAAGTGCCCAAATCTGCCCAGAGTTATATGCAGTGTGATGACAGTGATTCCATTTTCACCACAAAATTCTACTCCAATTCCAATTTAGATTCAGTTACTGCAGCTGTCAGAAAAGAAATCAGACCCTTCAGGCTCCTGTCTCCTCAGCTGAAGGGGACAGTTTAATAGCAGGAAGACTATGTTACCATTTGACAGATCCTGGGTTTCCCAAAACAAGTGGAATGTGGTGAGGAGCAATTTAGACAAGCTCAGGGCAAAGGTGGGTTGCTGCAAAACTAATTTAGCTTTGCTTAAAAAGAGACAAATAGTGAGAATATGTACTCTTCATGCTTAACAGGAGTCTCAGAAACTCTGGTAACTCAGTGAAGCAGTCACAGGGTGTATTTTTTTTAATCCTGGTTAATCTCTGTAGACCTATAAAGAGATCAAGATAAAACCTGCATACCTGTCCCCAGTTTTTGCCTTATCTGCCCTGCCTTCTGCAGATTGAATTTTTGAGGAAGCCAGGGGTCCCAAGAAAAGGTTGCAGTTGAGCAGGTGTGTGACAATTTCACTGCAGCTGTTTGCAAAATGTGCTATGCTCTGCACAGTCACAGGAAAGGATTGTGATCAACCAGCCAGAGGAGGAAAGAGACAAAAGAAATCAGTTGGTGCCGGGTTTCAAGCCATTGCTATACAGTTTATGCCATGTTTGGGGCAAAGTTATGTGACTGACATGGGGAAGTTGAGACAGCAACAGGCTTCTTCCTTCAGCAGTGTGCTGAAAGGGCATGCGGATTTTTAGGATGCCTGAGTTCACCCTATCATCGGAAAAGCATCACAGCTCCATTGAGTTGTAAAGGGCAAAGTCAGGGTGACTTTGCATGGGTTGCATGACCTCAGACAAACAGGAACTATTACTAACCCGAACAGCTGGAGGTGTAGAATGAATTTCAGGTGATGAATCTAGCAGAGCAGAGCTCTTTGGCCAGGAGGGAAGATGATTGTGGGTAGGATGCATTTAGGGAATCTCAAAAATCAGTAGTAGCACAGAGAAAGGTAAATGTTTATTCATTCTTGTGATAACAGAACTGTGAGTCATTTAATGAAAGTAGTACCTATTAGGGCTGAAATAAACAAAAGAAGATGCTGTATCATATAAGGCATATTGAAACACTTCATGTTGCAGAAACTGAAAGTTTTTATGGAAATTCAAAGATTAGTTGGGTAGGTTCAAAGATTTTTGTCTTGGGCTGTTCAGTACCACAGCTTAGGTCCAGGAAGTCCCAGAGCCATAAATAGTGGAAAACTGAGGTACCATTATGGGAAATATCATTATGTGCTCATCTTACTCATACACTGTTCCCTACCTTGCCCCCATTTTAGAAGGGATAGAAAGCCTCGAAAGTGTAACAGAAATGCCCATTCTCATCTTTTTAGGAAAGAGGTAATGGAGAAAGAATAGTATTTGAGATCTGAATAATGATGCAGACAATTTACTAATAACAGGATACCAGTAACCAACTAAACAAGATATTACTCTAACTGAGAGGATCAAGCATATCATCTCACCAGCCATATATTTCATTATGAGAGACCTTTGCAGCCCTGCTCCGACTGTTTGGAAGCTCTGCGAGGTCCTTGAGCTCCAGGTGCTTAGTACAGACCGTTGTCAATGAAGGAAGTCCATCTGAGAGCACAGTGATTTCAAACTGGCAACAAGCAGGATTCTGTTGTTCATCCCCCTTCCCCTCAGATGAAAGGGCTTATTTAGGTCACATGGAAAATTAGTTTCTCCCTTAACAGATGCCACAAAACTAGTACATGATTAAATGCATACCGGATTTTGTTAAATGTTACTTTGGAGTTGTAATTTTGCTAGGTGGTCAGTTGACTTTTTTTTACACCATTTCAGAAGGCGAAAGTGGTAATTACCCCTACTGCATCTTTTGTGTATAACAAAAATGTACATTCATTTGCTATGTAGATATTAATTTAAGTAAGATGCTGCAGCAGAATATGCCCATGTTAGGTGCAGGAAGTAATGTTCGTGATAGGAGGTTACTTACTACATTTCAACCCCAGCTATGACATTTGGTTTTTTGTAATTTGGAGTCTTTCTTGAGCTGGGAGGTTTGTGCCAAGCTGAGAGTAGAGTATGCCAAAGAGCATCTCTGCTTGTAAAATGTGTTAAGACCTTGTGTAGTTGATGTGTGATGGATTAACATACTGTCAGCTAAAATGCCCTCAGTGTTCTTCAAGCTAGATATAGAAAAAGAAGGGATTTAATAGGAAACTGGAGCTAACTTCAGGGAACTTTAGGCTCTTTTTGTCTTTATGTGGTGTAGGTTAACAATTAAGTAAAATCTGAATTGCAACTAAAAGACAAAAGGGAATTGAGTACAATAAAAGTGTATATTTTACTTGAAAGGGCTCTATGTTTTTGTAATTTCCATTTAGCTGGGCCAGCACACTGTAGAGCAAATAGAGCCACATATTCATCAGTCTTCATGAGAAAGGCTGAAAATCATGAGACCTAAAAGGAGAGCTGCATTTATATTTGCCTTCAGGATTTTGAACTTTTCCTTTATAAGTAATTTAATAGTGATGTATTTTAATGTTTTCATATATGCATTTGGCTCCAGCATCTGAGAGTTTAAGAAACTCACCAGGTACTCACCAAGTACAGGACCCATAGTGAAATTTAGTGCACCAGTCTTTCAAGGTGGCAGCTCCCAGCTGTTCCTCCACCAGCCTTCATTGCCACCCTCTCTCCTCTTCAGCATCCTGTCCACTCCCAGCCAGAACTGCTGCCTTCGTAACCTGCCTTGATGGCCCCAGTAGCACATTTCCTCTCTTCCTCCGTTCTCTGCCTCTTACCAAGTCCCACCAAGGCAGCACAGAGCTCAGCCTGATGACGTGTTAGGAAACGAGCTTGGGCTCTGTGCCATGTCTCACCCCTGTTGCTACACCTCACCCATCAGAAATGATACATTTCTGGAATGATGATTTTGATTGGCAACATCTAGCAGTGTTCTTACTCATGAGTATTTCCAGGCTTAGATCTATGCCTACAAGTACTACTCCAGTCAGTACACGTGGCAAGGTGAATATCAGAAGGGAACACTTCCCATTTTACTAGAAAAATTTTTACATGGGAATATCTGAAGAGGACATTTTCCTGACCCGTACTACATTCACAGCAGTCTGCAGTAGATCTAAATAAGCCATTTCAACCCAGCATATAAATTACTTACTTGAACGCTTTGTTATGTTGTACAAAATATGAATTTAGGGTAGGGATTTTTTTTTAAGGGGGTGGGGGGAATATATGTGTGCATAGTTATAAAACTGATTTTTCAGGTATGTGCAAGTCTGTCTATTAAAGGTGGAAGACAAAGTCCTGCTTCAGCCAAAGCCATTTTAAGAGGTGAGCAGTAGGCAGAAGCCACACACAATGCCACTCTCCTCATTTGTTAGGAAAAATGTAGCAATCCAGAGTCATACTAAGATTTCTCATTAAAGAGATGTCACAGCTTTTTCAGTACTCTGCAGCCCATTTGCTGGTGCATTATCAGTTTTTTGCACAAGAAGTAAAAGTTCATCTGAAAAATGTCATGCTCTGTCAGGCAGATATATTTATTCATCCTTACTGTGTTTCTTATTCACTAGATGTCAAGTACAGCCAAACGAGACCTAGCAAATCCATCAAAGTCTGGTTGCCATAGGCCAATTGCAGGAGATACCGTGGTGTTTTCTTTTCTGAGGATACATAAGTAAGACAGGGATGCACAGATTCAGCACACCTGTTGCAGCTGGCATCCCAATGGTATGTGTACTGGTGGGGCAGGGTGTAGATGAGGCAGGTGATGGAGCAGGAGCAGTACTGGAGTGTTTGCCAAGCAATGCATCTCCTCAGGTGAGGTGATGTCAAGTTGCAAAAGTTCATCTGTGATGAAGACACTGTCTGCATCAGTGAGGCTCCACGTCACGGTATTGTTGAGGAGCTGCAGGCAGACAGCACTAAACTATAGAAACACGAAAACTTTTGCTGGTGCTACACCTGAGGCAGACAGGTAAGGCACAGGGTTGAGGAGGTATGACAAATCCATGCTGCCAAGCTGTAAGCCTTTATTTCCCTCTGCCTTGGGTGAGAACAGAGGTGCAGGATTGTTGCCCATGGGGAGCCTTGGCTCTGGTGGGCGGACTCCCCCTCTGTGGTCAATCTGCACTCCTTCCACACTGAGCTGACCCCATGAAGAACATGCAAGTCTCAGGTCCAGAGAAGGGTCCAGAGTGTGAACCATTTTAAACACGTTAGTTTTTCAATGTTCAGTTTGAAATTACAACCATAGCGATACACCAGGAAGTTTTATGGAGAATCATGAATGGCTGTTCCAGAAAGTTTGCTCTATCTGACCAGATCTATGCTCTATATACCAGCAGTAGCATCCAGGCTCTTCCAGAAAACTAACCAGTGCATGCTGCCTGCACTGCTGAGCAGCTCCTGTGCATGCAGTGTGTCTGCATGGGGCTGGAAGCTGCATCTGTGCAGTAGGAATGCACAGGCAAAACCAAACTAAGGAGCTCCTAACTCACAGCAGCAAGGCTGGGCTTTGTTTCAGTTGCTGGCTCCTAAAGAGCCCATGTGTGGGATGAGCATCTTAGATGTTTGCCATTGTGTCTGAGCTGTGAGTTTTCATTATCATGTGTGTAATTTAGTATGAAACAATTGTAATTTATTCAGTGTCAGGCATCATGTGAATTCTGGTGAGAAGGCATGTTCAAGCAAGGAGTGAGACATCTGAATGCACACCCAGAATATGCACCTCCTAAACTACCTATTTATGACTGAATTTGTTGGTCATCACTCTTTTATTTTCCTAATTAGACTAGTTGACCAGGAGATCAGTGTTTCTTTATAAAAATGGAGGATATATACTAAAAAGCAATCAGATATGGTAACTTCATTATTTTTATAAAACATTAGCATGATTTTAAAAGCCAAATTATTATTTCTTAATGTAGCTTAAAAATTTTTGCTCCCTGGCTGACAACTGTGTGCACCAAGCTGTGTTCAGTGAGGCAATTATAAACTTGCATATAGGGGTTTATCATGGAAACTGCAACTCTGCCTTCAGCAAGGCTGTGTAGACACACCACTCTAATTTTGATTTGATTAGATGCTCAATCAGTTATTCCTGGTAATAAAAGCAAAGGCACGAGGCATTTTAGCATCACATGTACTGCTTTTATCCAGGATACTTGGCAGGTGAATATCTGAAAGGGAGAACTAGAAACAGAGACTCTAAGCTGTTTGAATTCCCTCCTTGCAGCATGGGTTCCTGAAGTGATTTATTTGAGCTGCAGCCTATAGACCATACATCACCTTCCTGGTTGGCTTTGTTGGCACCTTGTCACATTCTTGTGGGCTTGAGGAATTCATTGTTCTTGTTTGAACTGATAAGAACAAAAAAGGATTTTCTGCCGAGACCTTGGGAAAGGCAGAGGGGGAGGAATGTTGACATGAAACAGCAGGGCTGCACTTTCCCAAGCCTTTCAGCCGGCCCAGCAGCCTACATTCTTCCCTGGATGAGGAGCCCGGGTGGAGGTGTGATAAGCACCATTTCCTTGCTGCTACTGCCCAAAAGCATAGCCCTGGGGTAGGATTCCAAGCCGCTGCTGCCCAAAAATGTGGCCCTGGGGTAGGAACCCTTCAAAGAGAATCTCTCATAGCAGCAGGAGGTCACGATTGACAGGATGAATGTGTAGCATAGTGTTGCTTAATATCATAGAATCACAGAGGGGGTCAAGTTGGACCACTATGGGTCATCTGGCCCAACCTGGCTCATTGTTGTTATTATTACAGAGAGAGCTGATGTTATTTCAAGGACAGCCTCTGTAGGGCTTTCTCAACAAGAGAAAATCCTCTCAACAAGAGAGCATTAAGAGGCTTCACAGATACCTGGAAGGCATAATACAAGCACAACACTCCTCTGTGCACATAGCAGGAAAAAAGCTTTGGAGCAGATGTTTATCTGCTCTGGGAAAATTCTAGGTTTAATTGGTAATTAATTCTGGGTTTAACTTTCTGTAGCTCGCTGCTGGTCAGTGCCAATACAGTTCATACTGGCACATCTTTGTAAGGCTCAAGCCCTTGTGGTGGCATTTTGTGCCTTCAGGATGAGTAAGGAAACAAACATTTTTCATAATGTTGAGGAAATTTGAATTTTGAAATAATGTTGCAAGGAACCACCAAAAGTTCAGCTAGAGTTTTCATTCAGGATAGCGACCCCCGGGACAGTGATGAGATACTGTGACAGCGCTTGTTATGAAGCCTGTAAGAAGCTAAGCAATGCTACCAATAACCATAACATGATCCACCTTTAAAGAATGGTTCTGGAACCAAGAACTCAGTTCACCTTCCTAAGTGGAGCTTTCAAGAATAAAGTGGAGGAAGAAGGATTGGGGTGATACATTTCCCAAATAGCACACACAGAGCAAGGTGAATTTTGGAGGACTGTCTCTTCTCCTGGAACAGGTACCAGCAGAGGGCTATGGGAATGGTTAAGGAACTGAAGCATCTGTCTTAGGATGCTTAGGATGAGGGAGCTGGGCCTGTCCAGCCTTGACAGCTGAGAGGGGACCTCATCAATGTCTGTAAGTATCTGAAGGGAGGAAGCCAAGATGATAGACCAAGGCTCTTCTCAGTGGTGCTGAGCAGTAGGACAAGACAAGGCACAACAGGCAGAAACTGATGCACAGAAGCTGCAGCTGAACGTGAGAGAGAACTTTACTGTGCAGGTGGCTGTGCACTGGAACAGACTGCCCTTGCTGGAGATATTCAACAACTGTGTGGAGGCAGTCTTGTGCATTGTGCTCTACTTGAGCAGGGAGGCTGGATCCGATGACCCACTGTGGTCCCTTCCACCTCACCCGTACTGTAAAGTCTGTTATAGCTCAAATATTAAGGCTGAGCTAACAATGCTTTTCAGAAAATACGTGTGTGATATGTTGGATGCTCTGTGGGGCTTTTTTCACTGTTAAGAGTAGGTTTGTATCTTAGCAGACTTATCAGTCTGTCTCTGCACATCTTTGTGTGGACACAAAGTCAGAAGAGATGAGTTCTGATTTAAATCAGCTTCTGCCACCCAAGGAGGCAGCTCTCACTAGTCAGGGCACTGTGGGGAGCACTGAGTGTGAGAATCCCAACCAATGCGGCTCTCACAGGAGGCTGGGGGAAAAATGAGGAACCAAATAGGCAGGCGAGAGCAGGCTGATGTTGACAGGACAGAAGGGAAAGAGTAAAGTGGTGAGGGATGTTGAGGTGGCAATGGCAGAAAGCTGGGATCCTATGGTAGGCAAAAAAGCAGTGGTAAGATGTCCTGGTTAGAACCAGATTGGGGAACATCAGAGTATAGTGCAAAGCCTGCCTGTCCAGCTTCAAGTCCTCAGTCCAGACAGTGTATTTTGTGTGCTTTAGTTTTTATCATGTGTCTTTTTCTGCAAGTCTAGATCCTCTGACATTCACATTGGCAAGCTTGCCAGATTTGAGCTTTGCCTTTTCCCGGGCTTGGAAGCTGCCCTGCCTTCCAGCACTGAGCTCACTGACAGTCTATCACTGCTCTCTGCTGGAGAACACTCAGCTGGGCCAGGCCTCTCTGGGTCTCCAGCTGTTGGTCAGGAATGCAGGTGTGATGGCCAAACCGATAACCACTGAGCCTTCAAGAGCAAACTCAATGTACAGTTTATTCCTGTTCCTCCTACAGCACAATTTAGGGTCTCTGTTGTGTGGGCTGGAGACAAGTTTTCAGAAAGATGAGAGTAATAAATAGGGTGATACTAGGTGAACAGAAACATCTGTGGTCACACAGACTCACTCCTTGGTAGTGCTCTGTAACAGATACTGGTGTCATTTTCACAGGTTTCTGCTCTAGCCTGGAGTATAATTCCCCATTGTATTTACATATATTGATCCATGTGTGAAATGTTTCTTCAGGTCACAAGGAAGGACCAGTTAGGAGAGTGCTTTTCTACTCAAGGGGCACAGTAAGCATGGGGTCCTAAGAGTTCTTGTTGAAAGAGACTCGTTTTGGTCATCTTAATCCAATTTTGGCAGTTGCAGAAGTTATTCTGGCTATTGCATTTTTCAAAGATACAGGAAAATTATCAGATCTTCCCCACAAAAAGAGGATGATTTAAAATAGCGTCTCCCATTTGAGCCCACACACGTACACATCTATATCATGTACATGCACACATGATACATCTTCTAATTTCATGTACTTTTGTAGCTCTGGCATCTTTTTTGCTCGAAAACCACTCAAGCATAAATCATAGAAACACAGCTTTACAACAGCTTTAAAGTGCTTTTATATTCTGCAGCATTCCATATGAATTATTACTGTGCTGTCAAAGAAAACAAAAACATTTGGGAAGGACTGTTTATTTTACAGTGGCTGACCAAAAGTATGCAAGTGGTTATAAAAAAATGCAGACAGCTAACAATGGGAGGTGCCATTGCTGATTCTGTAACCCATTCACAAACCTTTGACACTGACTTTAGATCACTAGAGATAGAGCTAGGGACTTCCCACAGGAAAACACACACTTCCAAATCACTCAAGTTATGAAAAAACTCACAATTCTCCCCTCTGTCAGTCCACCCTGATTGCTCTTCCCCACCTGCCCATATAGCCAAGCAAAAAGCATGGGATTTCTCTATAGTA
Organism: Turdus rufiventris; assembly: GCA_013186435.1. NCBI lineage: Eukaryota > Metazoa > Chordata > Aves > Passeriformes > Turdidae > Turdus > Turdus rufiventris. The sequence continues at coordinate 2,240,484 of PYHW01010552.1, forward strand.
GTGAGTAGTGAGGCCTTTTTCTTCAACCAACTATTTCTTTGGAGTGGTTTCCACTACAAGAAGACAGTAGTGGAGATGTGTATTTGAGTTTGTCTTGTCTTTCAGAGAAACCTTTTTATTAAGGTGGTACCACTTTTTGTACGGTACCATTTCCTATGATTAGACTCCCTGTGTGTCAAGCTCCCCTACAAATTATTGCATGCAAGTTGAAGGTAAGTTGGAGTCTGTAAGATATTTTGCTTCTTGTTAGAAATAAGGCATGTGGTTCCAGTCTGCTCATACTAGAAAGTGAGTGGTAGAACAGAAGGCAGCCTGAAGGGTGACCAAGGAGACTGCCATATGAGTGGCTGTCCTGTGAGGAATGACTGGATAAGCTGGGACTCTTCAGCCTGGAAGAGAATTAGAAGAGTCTGAAAAGTCATGAGAGGCATGGAGAGATCTGGTAGGGATTGGGTCTTGACTAGTTTTTCTAAAACTGGAGTGAGTAGAATCAAATATAATCAGCAATCTGTTCCAGAAAAAGCAGAGATAGAATCCCTGAATTAGCCATCTTGCTTTGCTTGGTCCCTGTGTAAATGTTGGGGTGGGCAAACAATCCATTAAAGGAAACAGTAATAGTCATAGTCATAGGAATAATAACAAGCATAATCTTAAGAATAGTTTATGAAAAAAAAAAACCCCTGCAAGTATTTCTTACAAAGTAGTTAAAAAATCAGCCTTGGTCTGCATTACTTTTTAGCTACTGATATCCTACAGAACACTTAAAAAGAGAAAGAAAGAAAGAAAGAAAGAAAGAAAGAAAGAAAGAAAGAAAGAAAGAAAGAAAGAAAGAAAGAAAGAAAGAAAGAAAG
>PYHW01010552.1:2241384-2288026 GCA_013186435.1 Turdus rufiventris
AAGAAAGAAAGAAAGAAAGAAAGAAAGAAAGAAAGAAAGAAAGAAAGAAAGAAAGAAAGAAAGAAAGAAAGAAAGAAAGAAAAAGGAAACTGTTAATAACATCCTCCCTTTGCCCTACTCCGTACAAGCTCCATGCAGTTGCTAATGAAGATCTGGTGATGAAGAAAGGATATGAATCCTAGTGACCCTGCTTTCATAAATGTGCAGGGATTACTGTGTCACTACTGTTGACACATTTCCTTTCTCAGTCGGTGCACACCCTTCCCATGCATGTCTGCAGTGCAAGTAGGTTGGTCTGAGTAGTCCTCCAGTCATGCCTCTTATGTGGAATTGTATTTGAAAATTGAGGTGGGGAGTGTCTGCGAGCTCACTAGCAACTGATCAGTCCTTTAGCCCTCTATTTATTACCCTAGTAAATCAACTGTGCCTGAGACTGTACAGTATTACCTTGCATGGCTACATAATTAAAGCTATCTTCCCTGACCTGAGGGAAATAAGCATGCAAAAGCCTACTGCTGTTTGCCAAAAGGAACTTTAGTCAATGGGAGAGAGAGAAATGTTTTGTGCTTGGTCTTTTTGCTGCTTATATTAGAATCATGCGCTGCTATTTCTATCTGTTTTGCCAATTGGCATCCATCCACCTTTTCTATTCATGCTCAAACAGCCAGGAACACTACAGCAGGAGAGGAAGCCCCTTCTCATATGTTGCTGACTGAGCTGCCAATGGCTTGTATTTGTAGTGGATCCAGAAACAAAACAAAGCACAAAGCAACCCCATCACATCAGCTGTGTGTGCTAACGAATAGGTTCATTGAATAATTTTGGAGCAGAGTCCCAGACCTTCCCCTTCCACTTCAGTTCCAGTAAAGGCATTACATTTATTTAACGGCCAAAGTGGCGTATGTTTCACTACACTTGAATAGCTGTTTTGTTAGACAAAAACCTCCCTACACAACAAAACAAACAAACAAACAAACAAACAAAAGCACCAGAAGGAAAAACCCTGAGGTGGTTAATACTCAAATGTAGGTGGAGATGAATGAACTTAATCTGAACCAATCAAGTTGATTAGATGGTTTAATTGAGCTTTAGTGCAGCAGAAAACTAGATATCTGTTCTGACCAGGAAATGGCAAACCATCTTATTAACAGCCTGTAAGAAGAGAATCTGAGTCATTAACATGCATGTGTAAATGACATACACACTTATGTGTCTCATGCCCAAGTTATAGTCTCAACAGAAACAGTTTTACAGGGACTGAGTAATAGTTGGGAGAAATAGAGGGGGTAGGGAAGCAAGAAAAACAGACAAGTAATTGAAAACATCCTCCAGAGAAATAGCCAAGAAATGACATTTGGGATGCTGAATGTGAACTGGCAATATGAATGCAATTCCTACCACAAAAACTTTTTGTCAAGGTAGTCATCATTTTGGGATGGGTTGATTTGACAGGGTACGTTTGCTGATAGAAACAGGTTTGTCCTAGCCTTCCCTATTGGCAGTAGGATTTACTGATACCAGAACTGAGTTATGCTCTGGGTGTCTCACTGGAAAGTAATCTTTCAGTTTTTCTTCCACCCACATATCCTGAGCTACCAAATTATATGATCACCATGGGAGTCAAGGTATACCCAAGGTGCTGTGTCCTGTGTTAACCCTGTAGAACCACTGACTAGCTTTAGTTCACAGACTCAGATCAGTCTATTATGTTTTCAAGCAGCTTGTTGTTAAGAATGATAGAAGGGAATATTTCTAACATGAATCTAGTTTTCTGCTGTATCAAAGCTCAATTAAAGCATCTAATCAACTTGATTGGTTCAGATTAAGTTCATTCATATCTTCAATATCTTCTGCATGTACCATATTTCTGATGTGAAAATCTTTTGGACATTGAATAAAGGAGAATGCTGTTGCTCCATGTAGGAAAATAGGCAGCAGAAAGTGAATTGGTGACATATTCCAATGCTACATTCCTTACCTGATAGACTTTGCTGTTTCCGTTACCTATAAGTGTGTGTCAGGAATTTATATTTTCTTATAAACCACATACTATATTTTCCTATCCTTTGCGAAAAAAACAATGCATTTTGAAAAGTTTTATGCCTTAGCTGGGAGAAAATATTTTTGTGAAGGTGTTTCAGAAACTAGCAACCCGTTTTATCAAAGATTGTCCTTTTTTAGTGTGCTGAGCCAGCAGTTTCTGCCTTGGCTCCGTACTAAAGAACACTTTGAAAATGGAAAATCTAGTCAATGGGCTGCTCATGTTACAGAAAAAGAGCAAGAGTTGACCCCGGGCGTTTCACGTGTTCTTATTCAGTATCTTTTCTCTGCAAAGCCAGTTGGAACTGTGATCATTTCTGTGTGCTATTTCACAGAGAAAACTCACCAAAGGAGAGTGGAAGCTGGGGCTGGCTTTGCCTGCTGGCTGACCTGCGGTAGCCAGCCACATGTGTGCGGTTAGCTCGCTGCAGATGGAAGGCAAACGGCATCGCTTAAACTGCTATCAGGAAGCCAACATGTGGTCAGTAACTTGACTGTGTGCCTGCAGTTCCTCTTTTGAACTGACCCAGAGGCAGTCTGTTAGTAGTAAAAACCTACCTGAGAAACATTTGTCAGGGGAAGTTTAAGATATGGGTATGTGATTTGGGTATTAAATTTAATTAAAAAATATTATTGTGTGGGAACTGGCTTAGAAAAAAAGGGGACTGTTAGCATAGCTGCAATGTCTGGGTAAGGTGGACATTCACTTATGGGATATCCCCGAGCCAAGGGTATCTGGTTGTGGGAACACTGCATGCACAGAACAAAACACTGGAGCTCAGAGATTCCAGAGTTTAATATCCTTTGGTGTGCTTTTCCTTCCTTTCTTTTATGGACAGTGAACAAACCTAGGAGAATAATATAAGTCTAGATTTACTGTACACATTTTAGCTCTCATATTCTTTATGGCACAAGGTAGGCTGTAAAAGTTCAAGGTTTCAGCTCTGTGTAAATCAGTGTAGTGCCATCAAAGAGATTGAGACAGTTCTTGTATGTAAGAATCAGGACAGAATAATTTGAAAAAAAAAATACAGCTAATTCAACTTTATTGAGGTAGAACATTTTCATTACCTTAAAGCAAGTAAAAACATCCAAGATTAGTAAATATTTTCCTGTGAACATTTATGATATCTTGATAATTTTCCAGTCATTTAGGAGCAAGCTGGTAATCTGTAAGGCCTGGTGGAGATGCTTTCAGTTGTTCTGTAAACCTTTTACCATCCTGAATCTCCAGTTTTGCTCATACACCCAGTGTTCAGGGCTGTCACTGTCATTCTTCATATGAAAATGAAGTATTTTCTCTAAAATGGGCACTGATTTTTGCACTGGTGTATAACACCAGCATGTTATTTGAAAAGCACTGAAAGGCAGGGTTCTTTTGTCTGAAAGTTCTGCATTAAGGAGTACATGGATTTTCCTTTTTCTTTTTTTTTTTTTTTTTTATTTCACTGTATTCTTTTTGCTGTAGTTGCTCAATAGCAGCTAGTGGGTAGGTTCAGTTAAAGATGACTTGCAAGTTCTGTGCACTACCTTTTTTTCTTTGCTTAAAACCATATTTCAAGATTGTATTGTCAACCTTTACTACAGTTCCTGGATGGATGCATTCTGCATAGAATCAATACCAGTATCAAAAACCCTAGAGAAGGGCACAGAATCTCTCATTCATTTCTACAGCTGAGGTAAAAACCTTTGTTAAAGGCAGAAGTTTTTGAGCTGGTGGCTGACAGATGGTTACAGCTTTTGAAAATGAAGGAAAAACTCCTATCTTTGTATCTGCAAGTTTCTGTACATGTCTGCTGCTTGTTGAAGCATCCAGGAGCTCATGTGCTTTACTTGCAACATGCGCCCCCTTCTTCACATGTGAAGTGTTTTTATTCTTATCTCAGCTGTAAGCGTGAACTTGGCACACATAATAGCATAACACGATATTCTCTCTTCTCTCCTTTAGCAAAGTGAAATGATATGACCTATGTGCTCACGTTCAGCAGACTTGTCTCAGATAATACCTTTCTTTCCACTCTCCCATTCCTGTAGACTGAGTCCTGATGGTACAGAAAAATGGCTTACAATAGAGTTAGGCAGCCTCACAGCTGTGCCTGGTTGGAGGCAGTGCTGTACTGATGGCTGCAGGATGGACAGATGAAGAGTGTGTCTCTGAGTAGTGGGAGGATGTGGTGCTCAGCCACCTTACAGTGCTGGGCAGGTTGCAGTGTCCAGCCAGCCTCGTATACCTCCCTTGCCCTCTCTCCCTCTATTCCAACCTCCTTCTTGCTCCTTTTCACCTTCTTGACTTAGTCCACCATCTATTTAGTTAGCTAGTCCTGTGATTACAGGTCTCTAACTCTAACTGCTCTTTCGTTCTCACAGGAGAAAGAGGAAAGGAGGGAGGGAGGGAGTCCCATCTCTCCTGCTGACACTCGCCTCCAAGGTCTTGGCTAGAGGACAGCCACTGCTGGCAGCTGTCTGAGAGGAACTCACAGTGGTAGCAGAAGAAAAGAATTTGGCAGGGAGGTGAACCACATGATTGTGATTCATCCCGCACTCCTGAAATGTGGCAGGAGGGGTAGGAAAGGCTGCATGTGCCAGCACTGAGAGCAGAGATATTCACATTCAAACATCATGTTCTTTTTATAGTAAGGCATGTCTCATAGGAAAAATATTGAACTTGGCCTTCCAGGATGAAGAAAATAGGCCTAACTGTGATTTTACTGCTTGAGTCACTCACTTAATCAGTTACTGGTTGCATGTAGGAAGCCTTCTATTAGGCTGACTTGGAAAAATGGTTTTTCATTAATTAATAGTGACACTGAGCTGTTTTCCAATTTGCTTGAAACTGCTTTCGTTTGTAGACCTCCTTATGCAAAAACACTCCTAATATACCGTGGTTCAGAATAGCAATCACCTTGATCCAGTCACTTGACATAGCTGCCTTCTAGATAAGCCTCTAGTTTTTATCACGAGTTAGAAGTTTTTTTGTAGAGGTGAACCAAGCTGTATGGGAATCGTGATGACTTTTGGCCCTGATTCTTCCACTTTTCCTCATATGGGATGGCCCCTTAGGCCTGGATTGCATGCACGTCCCATTCACATGCCATGTAGGAATGAAAACAACAGAAGATGTCATTTAATGTGCATGGAAGTGCAGGGTGGTGGTCTAAAGACCGTGTAATAAATCAGTTCCAGTACAACTTAAAAATTCTGGCTTTCCTTTTGTGGGCCAGCAGGCCTTTTGTGAAAATCCAGCGTAACAAGTCCATCTCCATAGCCTTACTTTGGCCCAGCTCCCCTTTGCAGCAGGAGGTGGTTACAAATGCAGCTGTGGCAGAGCAGTTCAGCTGTGGAACACCAGTCTGCACAATCCCACACACTCGCGAGGCCCACATTGGCTTAAAGGGTGATTGCTTCCCATGTGCCATAAATCTGCATTTGCATCCCAAAATGTAGAGGCCACGGTGTATGGAAGTTCCTTTTCCTCCCCAAGTGTGTTTATGACAGATTTATATTGATGGCAGCAGTGTACACAGCCACAAACGTCTATTATATTCAGGCTCTCCTAACTCAGTCCCTGTTTCCTGCTGAAGGTGAGACAAGGTCCTGTATGAATGAGGGGTGAAATTACAGCTGAACTTTCTAATTGTGTTAGTACAGAAGAACCTTTAAGAAATAGAGCAAGACCTTTTGTGTTCGGAGCTAGCCCTGCCCTCTCTTTACCAGTTCACTTTATGTTCAGTTCACATTTTTTTCCTCCTACAAAAAAGCAGTAAATGTGTGCCTATATATCTCGCAATGTTTACGAAGGATATTTGAAAGGAAGGTCAGAAGTGCTTTGATTCTTGAAGAAAGCCAGCCAGTTTCAGCTACCCAGAACTTTCAAAGTGTATACAAAAACACAAATGCTGGTAACTGTTATTTCAGGCCTCAGGCTTAGACATGATAAATTAACACTGTCCAGATTTCATTTTGGAAGCGATGTCTACTCCTGCACAGACATTCATATCCTGATGAACTCTGGGGCAGCTCAGAGGGGCAGTCAGCACATCCTTTGTCTGACCCTGACGGTGACTGCTTCCTCCTGCCTCCCACACTGGGCTGAGCAGATGAGTCTGGGTGTGAACACCAGCCACAACTATGAGAGCCAAGCCAATGTCAAGTTCAGCTCTGCAAGAGTATTATAGGACCAGGTACTTCTTCAACTCATCCTCCTTCCCCTCTGCCCTCTCCCTGTTTCCCTCTGACAGAAGGCAAAGAAAAATCTGTTGTTTTCAGTAAGGGCTTCAAAGGTTCCCAGTGCATTTTAGGAGTGGTAACACTGTCTTTGGGGCTTTGAAGAGCCCTACTGTGAAGCTGCTCCGATAAACTACCATTTTATCCATGGTCTCATACCAATTTGACACCACTGCTTTAACTGGAATAATTCCTTTTCAGTTCTAAGTCTAAATTGGAAACCAGGAGGTAATGCTGAGCTGTAACCAGAAACAGGCAGTGACATCTTGCCCATTCCTCTCTCCTGTATATGTTTTTGCTTCTTGTTTGTTGGATAAACATCCTTTCTATATAACTTGTTTTGTGGGCGCTGGTTGCTTTGCCAAAAGACTGGAGGAGAAGCATGGACATGAGCAGAATCTAACTCTTTAAAGAGACTATCAAAGAAACTGATCCCAGAAATCATGGGGTGTAAAAATGCCTCCAGTGTGCATATTCACCTCTCTTTTCATCTGTACCAACTTCTGAATCTAGGCTGGTCAGTTATTTATTGCTTCAATTCCTTTTTCACTACAGGATTTAATGGCTTAGGATTTAATAGTTGTTTGCAGTGGTAAATTGCTCCACCTTTGCTTGAAAGGAGCGTTCAAAATCTTCTGAACCAAATCCCCTCTTTAAACAGCCCACCTGTATGCAAAAATCACGGCCATGTTGTTGTCTGTGTTTGCCATGATTCCCCCTTCAGCCACGTCATGTAGGGTGGTTTCACACTGTTCCTGCCCGAGCCTCTGTCAGAGGTTGTGCTTCTGGCTTGGGGCATCTGAATAGTCAAAGTGTCTACACAGGTTTAACATAGGGTTTTTTGGGTTGACATACTACTGCAAACATCTGTCTGCACCTTTAGGTTCCTAATATATCTTTAAATGCCCTCGTGTGCCTTCCCAAATACACAGAGGAAGCCTGTGGTAGAGAAAGAACTTTCCCTGGGGGGAGGGACCCTGACCACGCAGAACAATGAGCAGATCTGTATGTCCTCGTTCATGGACTTTTTTGAAGGGAGCTCAAAACATCAGCTAGTAAAAGGAGCATGTGTGAGATGATGTCACCCTGGCTTCAGAGGAAGAGCCCAGGGCTTCATATTGCTCCATGGCAGCGTGACAAGTCAGGCTTCCAGTGACAGTCATTTACCCTACTAGCCTGGATTTTAATGGATTATGGCTGAAGTTGTTACGGTCTGTTTGGTGGAAAACAAACAGTCAAATAAACAGACAAACAGATCTGTAGCTTTAGGAGGCTACTTTAAAATGTCAGCCATCTGCTAGGCAGAGGCTCAATAAATCAAGGTTGCAGGAGGAGGTTAGTGCGCACACGTGTGCGCCTGTGTTCTGCAGGCTTTGCATACTTCTCCAATGACCAGTTTTCTAAGTTGATGCTTATTTTGCAGAAGATGCTCCTAGGATTTACGCAGCTGGTGGCAATTAAAGGACTATGCTGGGTAGACTACCTCTCAGTCTGTTTCTCCTTTTACTATATCCAACTGTCTAACCTTGGTAGGTGCTGAATAGCTGCACTTGCCATTGCATTTAATTTTCACCGTAGGTGTTGTATACCTTTGCTGGAGGAATGGTATATCTTCAGATCTGTTGTTTCACTCAGTGTCTTCATTAAGGCTGGGTCTGGGAGGAGTGGGTGGAACAACCCATCCAGGCTGCTTTTAAGCCATTTTTGTTCTCAAGGCCCCATTCTCAGAGCAGCTCACCCATGAGAGCAGTTTGGTATCCTACTCTCAGAGGAATCCCATTGAAGAAAACAGGCCAGCATGAATGAAGGTAAGGGACTCCAGCACTCCCTTTCCCATGGATTAGGAGATACTCTCCCAGGTTTGCAGCCAGTTACAGAGGCAGTGTTCCCACTGATGCTGAGGTAAGCTAGATCTCCCTAACCAGCTCTCTTTTCAGAAGAAAGCAGAATTTGGGATTAGCAAAAAGCTTTGGTTACTTTCATTTATTAAAAAACAAATGAGAAGAGCTCTTTTAACATGGCTGCTTTTTTTTTTTTTTTTTACACGACTGCAGAATGTGCTGGTGCTGTGCACAGCCTGGCTTGGTTGGTACACCCAGATCTTTATCCTTCACTGCCACTGCACTGCCATATGGATACAACCCCCCTTGGATCAGCAAAAGGTCATTTAAAACAAGGAGGAAAATTAACAGCATTTGCAGAGCAATAGAGGAAACATCTTTGCAAACAATTTGCTCCTACTTTGAAAAACATTAGAGTATCAGCCTCCAGAGTTGAAAATAATACTTTTGTTAGGTTTCAGATGCACACAGAGAAACAGATGCAACAATGCTCACCTACAGAGCTCACTTCCATCTGCATAAATATTCCTTCACTCCTCCATCACCACAGCAAATTCTTTAACGCAGGGCATAAAATAAAAGTAATTAACAATGTTTATGAGGAAGCACATTGCGTTTAAGTGCACATTGTGGAGGAAAAATGGCATTAAGATTGTTCAGGGCATAGGAAGTGAGGAGGGAGGAATTCGTGTTTGTTGAATGTGTTTTTGGAGGATTACATGCAGTTCAGGCAATTCAAGATTTCAGAAGCAGATAAGGTCTTTTAAATCAGCCATAAAATTTGTATCTGATTTTTCACACCAGAGAAATAACAAAAAATGGTTTTGTTTTCTCTGGAGGAAAACAGACTGAAGGAGGCATAGGGCCAAATTCTGATCTCACTTTCACTGGTGTTCAGTAAAATTGTTGGAAATATGCTGGATTTACACTGATGTAAGTGAGATTAGAACCTTGCCTGTGGCAGACAGAATGTTGTCTCTGTACATCTAGTATGGTTTGGGGCTATTTTAATACAAAAACTGTTTTGCTGTAATGTAGTTGAAAAGGTCATGGTGAGCAAATACAGACAAATGTTATATAACAATTTGCAGCTTTAATATAATTTTGCTGATATTTGGCAGTGTTCTTTGTATCACTGTATAATTTTGCTGGTTTAAATGTGTTTCTTATGAACAAATTATTAACTTAAGTAAAAAGCATGCACTGGGTGAGTCTGAAATGAATCAACACCCACGTGTCACATCCCTTTCATTTGCTAAGTGGATGCTTGTCTTGTCCGATCTTGTGGATTTAATTTCTGCCAGGATGTGTTTATACTTTTAAAATGAATCTATCCAAGCAAATCTTTCATTCCTCAGCACAGTCGTGGCTGCCCCTGCATAGCTTGTAGGTGATGCGTATTTGTTTGGCACAGACAGGGGACATCCCACAAGAGGAGGTGACTCAGAGAGGAGGCATCCATCTACCTTCTCCACTGATTGTAGGCCCGTTCTGGTGTTTGGGTGCATTTATTCTATTTTACAGGCTAAATCTGAGGTCAGATTCTTTACTGCTGTAAGCCTGGCAGAGGTCCCTTTATTGAAGTGGATCTGTAGCAATTTGCACTGGCTGGGAATTTGGACCCTAAAAGCTTATGTCAACAAAAGCTTCAACTGGGGGAAAAGCAGTAGAAAAAATTAACTAAGTGAAGCTGTTGCCGTCCAGAGACTTTTCTATTATGTAACCCTGAAGTAGTAGAGTTTCGAGTATAGCCCATTCGGTCATCCTGAACAGAATTAGTACAGTTAGGAAAAGGGGGGAGGTGTGAATGTTTCAAGGAGGTCTTTGAACGTTTCTTCAAATGTTCATTGCATCTAAGATCTCATTTTTTGTGTGCCTTTATTTGCTCCAGAATACCGCTGGACTGCCAACAAAGGAGGGCTTGTCCTCCCAGGAATTTTCTGCATTCCTCTCTGGAGTAGGCATTTTTCTCAGCTACAAAGGCCCTTTGGCAAGTTCCCTCTAATCATTGGATTTACCCTGGGCTCTGATAGGTGCCATTCATGAACTTGGTCTGCTGTTTGATGGGGCTGAAGCATTAATGGGATCTTTTCATGATAAACAAAACAGAGTAACATTACTGGAGGAATCACAAAGCTGCTCTTGTAGGGCGATGTGGTTCTTTTTCCCTCTCTCTGTTCCACTCTGTTCTCCATTTTCCTTTCATTTTTTTCCTTATCATTTCTTTGCTTTTATGAACATGCATTCTTTTTTTGTCTCTGGGACCATTTTCAGTGGCAGATCTTCCCAGATCTCTTTACCTCAGGAGACAGTGGGCTAGCTCACTGCCTGTGCTTGGCCCCAGGAGGTACAATAAACCCGTACAAACAGCCCAGCTTTAGCAGCTCGGTGTTTTCTCCGAGGCTCTTATACACCATCACAGCAGAGACATCTATAGTTCCTAAATCCTGGCTTCGCTCCCATGGGTTTCATTCCCATCCACGGGTTTCACTTCCATCAATGAATGACCAGTGTTCAAATGAGGGGAGGAAAAACAAGTTGTAGAAGGACTCACTTTTGTATCAAAATAAAAGCCAAAGTGGCCTCTGCTGTTGAAGTCCATTTGTGATGGGGATTTTGTAGTCTTTTAGACAACATATGTGCAAGTTGTCACTTTTAAAATGTGCTATACTGTCCTAGAAATGGATATATTGTAAAAAACAACGTACACAGAGTTGATACAACAGCTTATAAAACATAAGCTCTGCAACTAAAAATAAAGCAGAACTGCATTTTTGTTTTGAAGCTGTGTCTGCTCTTTGTGGGGTGATGGGACCCACTAAAATGTAAACAATACACTACTCTTTCTACCACCACTCTGTTCATTGAAATATCTCACATGCCTTCCGATGTAGTATTACACTTGAGTCTGGGTGATCTCCTCTTGAGAAAATAAAAATTGCAAGAATTTTCTTTAAAAAAACCTTTCATTTTAAATTGCTGAGTTTGAAAGGCACTGCATTTCCCATTGTCAGTTTTAAACCAAGTAATTTTCACATTCACCACTTAACTTGTTAAATCATCTATATTTAAAGCTGATAATGAATAAACAGGTGTTTCAGAATTTATTGAAGTTGCCCAATCTTTTTCAGATTTTTTTTTCTTTTCTTTTTTTTTTTTTTTTCTTGCGGAATCTTTGTCCCTTAAAGAGGGAGGAATCAGAAGGGAAATGATCACATTTTCTTTCACACACTTATATCCTGCCGAATAGCACAGTGGTTGCAAAGTGTTGGCAGGGAAAAGTTGGATATACTGTGAGAATGTGAGACAGCTTCTTAGACTTAGGTCAACAGGCTACATGTGAAGGCTTTGCAGTCAGTAACGCCTCTTTTTAGTACTCTGGAGACACTCCTGTGTTTTTCAAATGAGAGCCTTAACCTTAAGCACCTGAGGGGATTGCTTAGGTTGAGGGAAACATAAGATGTTTGCTATAATTTGGCCTAGTTGTAGCTCATTTGGGGAAATCTCCCCTAAATCTTCCTTTGTTCCTCCCTCAGTCTGTCTGGTTATTCCGTCTATCCATCTCCTTGCAAAACTATCAGGGAAGGCAGGTCTTTTCTGATGTGCCTGGGAGACAAGAAAGGCTGCCTGAGCTGACAGTCACTGGAATGGAAAGCCCCCATACATCCAGCTGGCAAGTCTGAAGGTAAAATGAAGGTGAATGAGCGTACCAGGTTGCATCTTTGGCAGAGTAAGGGAAAAACAGGTTGAGAATGACTATGGTGCTGTGTAAGCTAACCAGGCTGGGTAGCCTGGACACCTGGTCATGCCACAGCCAGGACCTATTGGGTGTGTTTCACTATCTTCCAAGTGCTGTGTTTCCAAGGGCACCACACCTGTTAGTCTGTGCTTGTGGAAATTTGTCAGCTACAGACAGTTGGGGACTCAAGGCATTGGCTTGACAAAAATTCAGTCTCCTTAGCTGTAAAGAGACAAAAGATATGAATGACCTCAAAGCCCAGAGCCCCTCAGCTCCTCCGTATCAGCTTCCAAACCTGAATGCACAATGTTTTATTAACAGTTGCTGTAACTATGAACACTTACTTGGCACCAGTCACTGTGGTGTCCAAGGACCTTCGTGCATTTTAGTGAATTAATTAAACATATTACAGTGTTTAATGCCCACAGTGGGAGATTCAGCTGCGGGCCATGGGAACTCAGAGTTGCATGGTTTGAGTGGGACACATGATTAAAGGATGCATAGTCATAATTCCAGTTGTGCACTGACAACTTTATTTTGTATTTCTTCTCTTTTTAAATTCACCTTCCAAAACACTCATTGCCAAAAATACCATAGGGATAATGAAATAATGTGAAAGTAACATTATGTTCAAAATTACATATTTCATACCTCCTGAGAATAACTTGAATGGTATAGAAATTATAGCTACCTTTAAATAATGGAGTCTTTCTTTCTCAAAGTCTATTGGTAAAAATTAGCTTTGCTGTCCTCAAAGAGCTAGTGCTATAAAATGCCAATCATGGTTTAATTGTGATTCGGTATGTTAATTCTGTGTGACAGTCTAAAGGTCTTTGAAGTCTACTTCTTGATTGTGTCTAATAATCTGGGGGTTTTATAGTGTTGAACTTTAAGAAATAGGCCTGCAGCTAAACTGATGCAGGAGAATATAGTTGTGAGGTCACAGTTAACAGTGATTGAAGGTGAAGTTCTTCTGGTGCTCACTTGAAGACTAGAGTCATGAAGGGGTCACTCTAGAGGTCAGCTTCCAACAACAAGCTCACATTTTCTGCAGATCTATTTTCTATTATTTTAACCAAGAAAGGGTAAGAGTGAGTCTTTGAAAACTGTGGTTACTCAAGTAAAATGCTGTCCTTCCTGTCAAATATAGGAAATACTGACATGAGGAGGGGGAAGGCTGTATGTCCTTGGGCCAGTTGGCCACTCTGAGCTCACTGAAAGAAGGTAATGGACCTTTGTTTCTGCTGGATGGAGTGACCTAGCAGATGAGAGTCTGCGGAAGGTCTTCTCTATAGAAAAACTCCTCAGTGGTCTGATTCCTCCAAGTGACAAAAAACTTGAAGGACAATATGTGCTCTGTGTGGGAAGTAAGACTTACATTGAGGAAAACCTGGCATTATAAAAAAAGCACAATGACAATTGTCTCCTTAGATCTCAGTGATGCTAAAGGGTTGAGGACTTCTTCAAGGGAGGAACAAATGACAGCATATGTAAGTGCTTATTTTGGACTTCATTCCAAGTTAAGAAAACAGAAGACATGCAACACTTATTTCCCCCCACAAAAGTGTCCCTTACTGCTCATTTCTTCCTTCCTGCCCACAGCTGCTGCACAGCTGGGCCGTGAGCAGCCCTGTCCCACCATTACTGTGAGTTCACAGCACCACCTCTCCTTTTCCTCTTGGTTGCAGAGGTGTAGTTTGTGAGCAATACCAACTGAAGGTGAGGAGATGTTCAGATGTTCTCATGAAGGTGTTCTCTCTGTGTTACACACGGGGCTGTGACTATAACTATAGCAAAATTTGAGATGCACTGGTGTGAGTTTCAGCTTCGGTAAGAGTTTACTGGAACTGGTTTGGAATTTCTAGATTTGGGGTTTTTTTTTTCTTCCAGAAACACTAAATTATTGAATAAAAAATTCCTAAGACGAAAGGTCCATTTCAAGAAATTTCCCATCTCAGTTAAATCCAATGGAATGAGAAATTCAAGTTGATTAACTAAACTGCTGTTTTTGTTTCATGAGCCCTTAATGTTTTACTTTTAAAGGACTTCTACTAAACTTTTCTTCCTCGGCCTTTGATATAGCAGTTGCTTGCTGCATCAAGCAACTTCCCCATCTCTGATCCTTAGCCTGACAATTGTCAGACTGCAAGGCAAATTCACTCCAGTTTCATGTCAGCTGCACGTCCTCTATCTGGGTTATTCTGCAGGAACCAGAGCTGTAGCTGGAAGGTCCTTTGATATCATTGTAGTGGCTTTTAACTTCAGGAGCTGTCTTTTCAGCCTCAGCTGGTTGGCAGGCAAGCCAGTGTGGTGGCCAGAAAAGAGCCATGGTATTGTTAATATCATGATGACTGTTGTAGATGTATCTTGTGCAGAAATCATACAACTTGTCTAGTCCATTTCAGTGTTTAGAGGGAAACACAGTCTGAAAAGCTCTCACAAAGCAAGGAAAAATGTTCTTGTGCTAAATTCTGCACAAGCTCTTCCAGAAAGAT
This sequence comes from Turdus rufiventris, assembly GCA_013186435.1. Classification (NCBI taxonomy): domain Eukaryota; kingdom Metazoa; phylum Chordata; class Aves; order Passeriformes; family Turdidae; genus Turdus; species Turdus rufiventris. Next base: position 2,255,724 of record PYHW01010552.1, read on the forward strand.
AGTATAACTTCTTGTACAGAGTTATAATAACCTCATAACACTGACAGGAGGTTCATTCTTTACCTTCTGCCAGAGGACCAAAATTTGGCTCCTCATGCTTTGTGTTTTCAGTTCCCATATGCACATGAGGTATACATGAAGAATGAAGGCAATTGATCATGGGAGCATGGGGGGTGTGGTGAATTCCTAAAGACTTGCAGTCTTTAAATCACAGTTGGATGTTTTCCTAAAAGATATGCAGTATTTCAACCTGAAAGTATGATGTTGATGCAAGAATTGCTGGGCAAAGCTCTGTGGAAAAGGTCAAAGTATGTAATGGCAATGGTACTTTCTGGTCTTACTTTCTGGTGTCTATTGGGTGTGTTTTGGAATTTATTAATCACTGCAACATGTACACTGCCTCAGTTCAGTGTTTTATTCAGTTTGGTGTTACCATTGTTACCAAAAATCAGTAAAAATAAAAAACTCCATAACACCAATGTAGTATTAAGAATCGGGCATTCTTTATTCAGCCAGATGTACCTGGCAGCACCCTGAAGACTGTTAGCAGCAAAAATAATCCGAAAGCAAAGCTTCTTCCTTTCTAGAGCTGCGTGCTGGTGAGAACTGATTGCCTGGGTACAGAGAAGGTGAGGTCAGTGGAGGAAAGAGGCCGAGTTGTCCTGGCTGGCCATTTTTGCTGGAGGACCCCATGTAGTTAAGCTGTAGGGAGATGTCTCCACTGAGTCCAGCTGTGCTGGTGGAAGAGGTCACTGCCCCAGGCTACTCGTCACAGCCTCCCAGCCAGAGGTTACTGACCTTGCCCAGCTGCAGCCAGGTGCTGTCTGTGAGCAATTCCTAATCTGCTGCAAGCAAAATCAGCCGGATTAGTTCAGTCAGTGTAAACAGTTGATTGGAGTGAGCCTGGCCACTTTTGTCTGAAGCGGTTGGAGGACGTGCCACAACGCATGCTGATGGCACAGCACTGAGAGTGGCAGCTCACATTCTCAGCTGGAAGCAGTGCTGTCCTGTGGGAAAAGGATGCATGTCCTCAGATTCAAAGCTGGCTCTCACTTTCCCTCTCCTCTGCTCACTTCCCACCTTAGAGACTGTCTCATCAGGAAGATATGATTAGGCATCTCTTATTCCATATCTAATTATCCCATAGCATGAGGTCTTTCGTTGCCATATTTGCACACACTTGGCCCCTACCTGAATTCCACTGCAATTGTCTTGACTGCACCACTACTGTATCAAGCCCAGGTTACAGTCTCATCTAGGAAACAGAAGTTCACATCCTGTGAGTTGTACTAGCCTTGTTTTTCCAGCTCATTTCTGGTACTACTCTGCCACTACTGCAAAAATCTGTTTAACTTTGTGAGCTCCAGGCAAGCAGTAATAACATTATCAGCTCTATCAAGTTATCAGTGAACCTATAAAGCAGTGTCTTTCATGATCCTCTATGCCTTGCAGCCTCAGTGTTTGCAAAGCAGCACAGATGAAAGAGATTGCTGGGGCTGGCATCAGTACAGACTTGTGCTGAGACCGGCCTCATTTAGTGCACGTTTATTACCTGTGGAATTTAAAAAGGATGTTCAGTGTAGCATGTCCGACAGGCAGGAAGCAAACTAAGGCTTGATTTTTAACTCTGGTTAATATCCAAGTATTTTGTTTTACAGGAACTGCTAATTTTTGTTTAATCTTTTCAACAGCTACTGAGCCAAACACAGCTGTAGTCATAACTTCAGTAAAGAGGCTGAGGTCTTGTGCAGCCAGCAGGGATATTTTAGGTTTAAGGGAGTGTAATCTGGTCAGATGAAGAGGCAGTCTTGTCTAACATTAGTAGTTTCTGTTGATTTGAAGAAGATGCCTCAGTTTATAAATCCTGCCGTTCTGTGGGAGGAATTTGAGGATGGCAGTCTTCAAGAACTTGACAGCACACAGTTCACAATGGTTTAATTTTATTCTGATTATAATGTTAGCTGACATGTGATGAGATCAGAGTTTCTATTAGATGTTAGCTGAATTTATTACCCCTGCTGCTATCCTTTTGGTGGAAATCCTGTCAGTGTTTCTATTATAAACTTTGTTTATTAGTAATAACTCAGTCGTAAAAATTCTCTCTAGATTGAAACATAGTGAGCAAGTTCTCAGCTGAGATCCAAGACCATTTCCCTTTTCCCTAAATTTTGAAGGAAATTGTTTTGGGTATGTTTTTGTTAGAGTAAAATAAAAGGATTTGGGGCATATTTTACATTTCTTTCACTAAAACAGAAGCAAACATTGTATAGGCAATCATATTCTTTACTGTTTTTTATATATAACAGTATTAAGGAATCAGACAGTAAAAAGATTTTGTCTACAATTTAACTAGCTATCCATATGTAAAAATATGGCATAATTCTCTATCTCCTCAGCAAAGGGATTCTGTTTTACAATTGACAGTGACAGTACGGCAATTGTTACTGCCCTGGTTTCATCTGGAGTGCAGTTAATTTTCCTCTTAGTAGCTGGTACAGTGCTGTCTTTTTCAATTTAGTATGAGAATAATATTGATAACACACTAGTATTCTAGTTGTTTCTGAGTAGTGCCTACTTTAAGTCAAGGACTTTTCAGCTTTTCATGCTCTGCCAGTGAAGAGATGCACAAAAAGCCAGAGGGAGYATGGCCAGGACAGCTGACCTGAGTKGGTCAAAGGGATATTCCATACCATGGAATCTCTTGTTCAGTATATAAACTGGGGGAAATTGGACAATCAGGGCTGGGCACTGGTCAATGGGTGGTGAGAAACTGAACTATGCATCACTTGTCCTTTTGGTGGAGGTTTATTTCTCTCTCTTTGTTGTCCCCCTTTTAATTGCAATTATTATTATAAAATTACTATTATTATTGTTATTGATGATATTAATACTGTTAATGTAATTATTATTATTCTCTTCCTATCTCAACCCATGGGGTTGACCTTTTTATTCTCCTCTCCACTCCACTGGGATTAGGGTGTGTGAGGGAGTGGCTGTGTGGTACTTTAATTTCTGATGGGTTAAACCAACAAGAGTTACACTTTGCAATTAAGATGTAGGTATTTCCTTATTAAAAAAAATACATCTACTATACACTTTTAGATCCTGGATTCACAAATCTCATGTCCTGTATATAGCAGTCAACACCAGAAAAGGATGCAAACATTCTCCTAATGGATAGTCATTAACACAGGAAGCCTGCAAGGAAAGATTCAAATGAAGATGTCCAATGACACTAATCCGCTTTTTTGTTTTTCTCCATTCTCCTTTAGCTTCTATGGCTGCTTTGGATAATTTGGTGTAAATAAATAACCCACAAGTAGGATGATGCCCCCACAGATACCTCATACAGCCCTCACAGACCACTCTAGCTGTAGGGCTTTTGAGGACTGCCATGGTGACATGGTCTAAACCCTGGAGCACAGCAATATACTGGTGCCCAGCCCATTTGTGAGAAAACAAATCTGATGGTTCAATATGAGGCATCCTCCTCTTTGCTTAGGTGATGAGAGGATAGAAGCAGGACTGTCGGTTCAAGTCAGTGAAGTGTCTATCCATGGACCTGCAGGCCATGTTGAAAGCCAAAATGTGTAGAGATTGAGAAAGATACAAGTTCCAGGAATGGAAGCACAGAGATCTGAGCTGTTACAGCAGAGTATGAAACTTTGTTAGCTTCTGACAAGGAACATTTCTGTTGAAATATTCTCATCAGAAAATAGGGCTTCAGGTGAAAATTAAATTTTGAGCTGAAACTACTTGTTCACTTCAGAAGATCTTTTCTTCATGGAAAAACCCAAAATGTATTACTTTGTATTCTATGCTGGGTCAACATATCAGTAATCAGTTTTCCTATGAAAAGGTGATATTATCTCTCCTTCAGTGAGAAGTGTGTGTGGAGCAGGGGGAGGAGACAGAGGTGCCCAAGACATGAACCAAATCCAAACTGTACAGTGGTGTACTGAGATACAGAGCACTAACCTATTCACAAATTTGGGATAGAAGACAGGAAGGAGGTACTCACAGCGATACCACACTCATGTGAACCTTGCAGGCCAACTGATGAACTGGTGTAAATTGGTCTGGCTCCAGTGACCTGGAGCTATGCTAAGTATGCATTAAGGGGTGGGATGCATTCAAGCATGTCTTGCTTTGTTTGCGTTCATTCAGAAATTGTGCCAGTATCCAAACCATGACATGAGCATATGTATTAGAATTTAAAAATATAAATCTGGCTGAATTTAAATGTGATGGACTTTTTTTTCCTTTGTGTTAGGTATTTCTGACACTGGAAAGTACAAATTAGCATGGATCCCAAGGAAGTGTTTAATCTAAATAAGGAAAATTCCTTCAAAGGAGAATTGTTTCAGGGGTTTATTGTTATTTATTTTATTAAGCACATAAGGGTTGTTTGGATTTGTGTTCTGCCTATAATTCCTCTGTTTGGAGCAGAGCTGGTGGGAAAATGGTACCAGCAATTTATGAAAAGTGATACTGTGTCAACAGATAGGCAATGGGTTAGGACATGTGACAGTAATCTTCCATGGCATTCAGGGCATTCAGACCATATGCTTTAAAACATCACCAAAATACATGTCAGAAGCACTTCCTCTCCATGCCCCCCTCCCCAGGACCACAGTGGGGGGACACTAAGGAGTGGAACTAGGGGGCTGCTTTGCAGTCCTCAGCATTGGGGTGCTCTCTAGAAAGGAAATGGGCTTGAGGAAGGTGGAGGGGAGCTGCAGGGCCTTCTCCCAAATGAATGAATGAATGAAATTCAAACATGGGAGGAGGTGAATGGACAGGACAGCAGCCATGCTGCTGGACCTGGTGGGACTGCTCTGAGGTTTGCTCATGAATATTTAGTGCCTGCTTTTTGGAGGATCTTTTTGCAGTGAATTCATGGAAATAAATGGTAGAAGCATGGCCATTGGCCATTGTTTCTACTCCTGCTTTTCTGTACTGTCCTGGTTTTCATCTATAGGTTGTAAGAGCCTTTTAGAAACACTGCATATCTTAGTGTATGTAGTTTGCAGAGGGAATAAATGCTAAAGAATGTTAGAGAAATCTTTTTTTCTTGGGAGGCTAGCATTAGAGAAAGATTATTTTTCAGCTTAATTAAAGCTCATTGCCAAGATATCCCCTCTCTACCTAGTGCTTCTGCTCAGTGAATGCAGGGGTTGCAAGCATAAACTTAAATCACAAAATTCAATAAATAATTGGGGATCCCCAACAACCTACAGCCTGGGGGATCGTGGGAAATCTCATTTGAACCTCTTAGGCTCAGTCTGGAAAACTGAAAGTTCAGACAGGAGGAAACACCTCAAACCACAAATAAACTGTTCTATCCATTTGAAGGTAATGGGCCAAAACCTGGTATTTTTACTCAGGCAGAACTCTCACTGAAGTCGTTAGCCAGTATGTCTGAGGAAGGGCACAAGGTCTTGCTCTGGTGTTATATATTAGGACCAGCATTTCTGAACCTCCCACTGGTAGTTCTCATCTGCCCCAAAACCAGACTTCTTGGGATGGGAGCAACAGTGGAGTCCTGTATGGAGGCTATAAAATGGTTTACATTCTGTATTAATATTGATTTTGCAATCATAAAAGGAACATAAATGTTTTAAAATTAAACATTTTTCTGTTTAAATATTAAACATAGGGATTTCTCTTCACCTGATTTTAAAATAAGCCCTGAAGGTGACTGTCAGCTAATTTGCAGTCATTTCTTGCCATCTTTTCTAGGCAGTATTTTTGTAGCACAAAAGCTTCCAGGCAAGAGAGGGTACCAAATAGCTAATTGTATTCACGAGAGTTATTTTCAAATGTGTGTCGCTGTTTATTCCCATTGAGGGGTGTTCGTCACCTTTTGAACTTTCTGACTGGCAGCCCAGGTCATCCACAGTGTCACACAGATTGATATTTCTGAGTTCAGCACAACACAGGGGAGTAATTCACTCAGACCTCCTCGAAAGTTCAGTGACAGCTTCCTTAATTGAATAAGAGGTGACTCTGTGTTTTATGAGCATCTCTCAACACAGTCATAAGTTTTATCAGTATGAATTTTTAAGAGACAGCCCTTGTACAAACAATCTCTGAGGCAGTGCCAGCTCACAGCTCACTTTTGCCAGGAAGACCTCACCATTGACACTGGCTGCTGAATCCAAATACATGGGCAGGACTCCCTGGGAGGGGGGAACTTCTCAGCTGGTTTGTGATAGTCCTTATGTTTGGAAAAGGAAATGGTGACTTTATGCCTCTTTACATTTTTCTTTTCTTGGATAAGAGGAGCAAGCCAATCTCATGCAAGTTTGGAAAGCTTTGGAGCTGCTTGTGCCAGTGCCACATTGGCAGCTTGGACCTGCTGGTGTAGTGGCTGCTTTCAGCCCTGCCTCTGCACCACGGTAGAACAGCCTGGATTACGCTGGCACTGTGTAACACCAACCTCCACAGCAGCAGGGCAGCTTGGCCATGACAGTGCAGCTCCCCAGCACGAGTGGGGCTGATCAGTTGACTCAGAGAAGCTGGTGGTGAGTGCACTCCTACCTACTCTGTACTTCATCTGTGTCCTTCTGTGCAACCAGCCAAAAAGAATGTTCCCTTTCAACCAGCCAGTAATATTCACTGCCCTCCCTCAGCAGTCTCCAGTGCTGCTGCTTGAAATAGATACATGTCATGAAACACTCATCATACAAAAAATTGCTTCAAGGCATTCCTCCGAGAAGTGAATTCTCTGGGATATATTTGGTCAGCTGAGAAGAAGCAAACTGTGCAAGAAAGTTCCCACAGTCATGTTTCCTCCTTAACCAAGGAGCAGGATTTGGACAGACCTCCACAAATAAAGCCATTTTTAGGGATATTTCAGCTGTTGCCTCATGCTCACTGTTAGGTGTGTTTCTGCATGGTGGGGCAATTGCCTTGGAGAAGTGATGGGCAGATGTGAATAAGGCTCTGCCATTTCAAGAAGCACGTGCCTCCTGACATGTGCATGAGGGGATGCAGGGTGCAGCCCCACCGCTCACTACCCCAGCTGTGGCTCCTCAAGGCAGGTGCTGCTATGCTCTGCCAAGCACAGCTCTTCCCCACCAGTGAGCTTGGGAGGAGAAAAAAATCCAGCCAAACATAAGTTTGATGTGGTGAGAAGAAGGCTACTGAAGTTGAGTGTACTCCATATTGTGTAGAAATGCATCAGAATATGTGGGATTGCAGCTTCCCTCCAGCAGGTCTCCTCCTTTGTGCGCAATCTCATGGCTGTGCTGAGAATGCTAAGAGAATGAAACTGCTGGGGTCTCTACTGTTGGTCACCTCAAAATGCTCATCTGTGGGGAGAAGGTGCTGAAAGGATGAAGTTTTTTTGGCGATGCTTGCTACAGCTGCTGCAAATATGGCAAGGCTTGCAAGCATCTTACTGGGGGCCTTTCCTTGCCCCGCTGATGGTCTCAAAATACCACATTCTCACACCTAGTGAATAAAAGGATAGATGGAAGACATCAAGCTCTCCGCAGAAACCATGCTCAAGCATCCTGTATTACTTCAGAGGAATAAATCTTCTGCCTGCATCTACCACCCCATTCTTCAGTGCAGGTTGTAGAGGAGGGAAAGATGCACTCCGGCAGCAGCCCCACCACAGAGGGCTGGCAGAGCAGGGGTAGACTGATGGAACAGCTGAATTACTCTCATACTCCAGAGGAGGTGACAGGGAGGGCTGCCTGTGAAGCACACATCTTTCAGCACTGAGTTGTTTGTCTTCTCACTCTTGATTGTTAATGACCATGAAAAGCTAGTGGGAGGCCAGCCAGGACACCCATTCTCTCTCTTGCTTTCAGGGATCCAAAGATTTAGGGATAATGAAATAAATGTTAAGTTGTCAGACCAAAATAATAACACTTTACAAAGTGGAAATGCAAATTTCCTGCAATATCCTTGAATAGCAGGTGGTATTTCCTGAGGTATTGTTTGACCTACAGGGTAATTGATATTATGAACTGACTGAGGAAAATGGTTATGGTATCAAGCTCCAGCCATTAAAGTAAAACAATAAGAGCATAATAAACTAAATAAAGGAACCATCAAAACAAGACTTGGATTTTGTATATTCATTGCTGTTTCTTTTTCTAATGGTGTAGGCACGGAGTGTGGTTAAGATGCAGAAATCCTCTTTTTACAGAAGAGGCAGCAGCAGAATGGAAATAGAAGAAAATGTTTAAATTTACAGTAATTTCACAATTATAAGCCACACCATTTTGACTAAAATTTTGCTCCCAACCCGGAAATGCGGCTTACAGTCAGAAGCGGCCAATATATGAAAAAAGTTTGGAAATTTCCCAACCCAGAAGTGCAAGCCAGGGTGCCAAGCTGAGCACCCGCCAGTAAAACCCAGAATTGCGCGATTGTTACAAACTGGTTACTCTGTTGCGCAGCAGGTGGAGGCGGGCTCCCGCTGGCACTGGCCCCACGGCCCGGGGAGGAGGCAGGGGCTCTGTGCCTCCCTCCCGCTGCTGCCGTGGGTGCAAGCTGGCTCCATGCCTCCCTCCTCCTCCTGCCATGGGTGCAAGCGGTCTCTGTGCCTCCCTCCCACTGGCACCACGGGGCAGCGCCGGGCCAGGGTGAGCGATCCCGCGATTCCGTTACTAATTTGTTACTTTGTTGCACGTGAATCCTCCCTGTGAATGAAAATACGGCTTATAATCTGGTGTGGTTTATACGTGGACAAAGACCTAAACGTTGCTGACACCCAGAGGTGCGGCTTATAATCAGGTGCGGCTTGTAATCGTGAAATTACTGTAATTGCTTTTAATGGCATAAGCAAATAAGACGTAATCATTCATAACATTAGTATTATTAAAAAAGTAAAAAGTAGAAAGAAGTAAAAAGTAGTCGGATGTTGAATTAACTAATATTTCTGCATGTCCAGTAAGCCAGACAGACATTTACTCAAGCTTCTAACATGAGATCAGAAGCAAACATGCCTATGTTTCTGCTAACTAGATTTTTCTTTGAAAATAGGACAATCTTTTACTGTCAGTCAAAACTCACAATTTGGTTTCTGATTTAATATAAAGGAGACAATCTATTAGGGTTGCTGGTCTACACATCATGTAGTGTCAGTTGTATCTTGTTGGAATGAAATCCATTTAAAACTTATCTTATGTATGTAATGCTGTTTCCTCAAGTGTGCTCAAAACCAGTGACCACCTAAAGCAAAGACTGATAACTGATTTAAAATTGATTCTGAACATGCATTGCAGCATATTCCTACATTATATACAACTTTATAGCTGAAAGGCATGTATATTGGCTTACACTGTAGAATGTCCAAGATCTGTTTTCTTCTACTGCCACAGCCGTACACTGTCCCACATGGAGCTACCAGCCCAATGGATTTGAGCTCAGCCCACTTCTCTAAGATTGTTCAAACAAATCTGAGATTTCACTGATGGCTGAGGAAAATATACTCGAGGAAAATAAAACCAAAAGAAATCCTCCTGAGCGCTTAGGTTGAGGAGATACACAAACATGGTCATCATGGTGGTGTCCAGCCACTTTCCAAGTTTTTTTGCTTGAAGTTTACCATTGTCTGCTATTCACTAATAGATCAGGTTCAGATTGTGGTTATTTCTGTAGTCTTCAGTCTCCTTTCTGTATTTGCCTTGTTACAGAATGCTATTCAGGGAATGTATTAGATCTTTTGCTCATAAAGTCTCTGTGGTTCCTTGGCATCCCATTTTCAAGGGACATGAAGACTCCCAGGACATTGGCAGCCATGTAGTTGGAGTGTTTCAGGGCTGAGACAAGCAGAGGAAAAGGGCACTCCCAGGTATTACTGGCCAGTGGTACAAGTCACAGTGCAAAATTTCAGATGGGCTAACTGTTTTCGAGGGGAGAGTAGGTTAATCTAAAGCTCCCTAGGCTTCATCTTCCCTACCAAAATTCTCAACAGTGCAAAATTCTCTTTTCTGAAGGTCCTTTTCACTGTGCTCTACCTTCAAGGATGCAGATTCTGCTTTTCATCAGACATTTGATCTGATGTCTGTCAGTTGGTCCAAGCATACACATCATCATGTCATGGGATGAGCATGGATGTGAAAGGTTTGTCATCACTCGTTAAGTCATATGTAGAGTTGAGCACAGAGCCCTTGAGTACCTCTGTAAGGGACCATTCAACTGATCCCAGCCCAAGAGTTGGGCCCATCGCACCTAGGAGTAAGGAGAGGGAGGACACTGATGCTTCTAAGAGCTATATGGAACTTACTTATTGGGTGGGTTGCCCCTGAGGTACAGAATGCGTATTAATAAAATCCCACTGTGGAGATCACATGAGAGTTCTGGCTTTCTTGTTAGTCAGGAAGCTGTCTGAAACTGTGATGATGCATCTGGAAGACTAATGAAATTATCTGTTTTGGACTTGTAGACCAGTTTACAGTCAACAAAACATTGTTTTTTCAATAGAGAATAAATTAAAAAATAAAAAACAACAAACAACAACAGCAAAAAACCCCCAAACCAAACCAAACCAAAACAAAAAACCCCTCAGTATTTGCTGAGTAAAATAGAGCTAGACTATATCACTTTCATGAGCTACATATTTGCTTATCTATGAAAGAAAAAGCCGTAATTGAGGACAATTCCATGGTGCAGAATAAGGAAAATAACCACAAATTACTAAGGGCACGTGTCAGCAAGGGCAAGCTGAAATTAAAGTGAAAAAATGTGGCTAAAAAGGCCACAGATTTATTATGTAAATGCATCTAAATTAGCCTGATCCTGAGAGGCAATGAAAGGCAAAGTGGCATGGGCAACTCCTTATCCCATCATTGTCACCCACCCTTTTTAAGTGCTTGTATAATAAACAGTGAATATTCTGGCTATCCCGTTGCCAGTGCCTCCAGCCATAAAGCTGAAGCAGATCTTCTCCTGCACAGATTGCTGTGCTGAGAGATGGTTGGAGTTCTTCAGGAGAGCACATCCTCCTGTGGATCCTCCTGTCATCGGCCTTGCAGGTGGAGTGGAATCCTTCACTCTCCAGGGCAGTACAGTCCCTTTGCTTTTTACAGGCCTTTGCTTTTCTGTTGGCCTTTTTTGTGGTCTGAGAGGATGAAGCACTACCATAAAGCCTACAAAAATGCATCTGATCCCAAAATTTGAAAAACCCACTGGTACCTAAGAAGATTCTTTCTAACCAAACTTCTCCATTGTTCTGTGTAAAAACGCCACAAAACCCTCAAAATATGTCAGCAATGCACATTGCTTTGAGAGCATGGAAGAAGCCAAAAGTATGACAACAATACTGCCAATCTAGTGAGCTTGGGACAAAAAGAAATATGAACAATGTGTTTCTGTTTTTCCTCTCCGTTCCTTGCAAATAAATGGCAGTGCAGAGACCCCGTTCCCATTTGTGTGTAAGCCGAGAAGGTGGTATGCGTTTGGTCCCATTCTTTCTTGCCCTCTCTCCTTGCCACTTTTCATTCCTTCATCCCATCCCTTTGCATTTTTCCCACTACCCCCCAACCAAAACTTCCCAGCTCTGTTCCCTACTAGCCAAAGATTTTCAGAAGCTGCTGGGTGTACATCTAATGGCACAAGCAATGCAATGTTTCCTCACCCGTCCTCCAGTTGCTATCCTTCCTTTGCTAGCGACCTCTTTGCTGGTCATGGGAGAGCAGTGGGCTTACAGGAACCTCTGGTGTCCATGGGGTTTGCCTTAAGGTACACTGTCATGTTCCCAAGAGAAAGACTTTGAAGAGAAAGTCTTCCTTGTTGTGATGGAGCAGTCACAACCATGGAATGTGGGGATGCTTAGATGCCTGGGAGCAGCCTGCTGACCACCAAGAGAAGGACCTTGCTCCACACCATCACCCTTACCTGTCAATATCTAAAGTATCTCAGTATCCTTGGCCACATCTTTGCCAATGCTAGAATGATCTTACAGCTGCTGGTAAGCGATCTGGTGCTGATATAATACCTGATCTCACCAAGGTGGATTATGTTCAGCTGCAAAAAAAGCACCTAATTCCCAGAAAGAGTATGCCTCTCTCTGCCAACTACAGCAGCATTTGGAGACCAACTCTCTTCTTTCATCCAGCAAGCTGCTTTCACCTCTGCTGCCAGGACCACCTAGCCACAGATACTACCAACTGGTATGTTTTTGGCATGTCCCAAACCACAGAGGTTCCAAGCACAATAAAGTGTAACTAATTGGAAGATGGAAGCATTTAGCTCTTTCAGTAGACTCTGGAAATAAAGGCAGAATTTACCCAAGGAGGGAATTTAGCTATGTTTTTTGCAGCATTAAAAATTAAGTTATGTCACTTCAGCAACAGAAGCAACAAATTACAGGAGAGTTTTCAGGAACTGAGAATCAATATGCAACAGTCCTATTATCTGAAACGACCTGCGTTTGCTAAAATGTTCACAGGCCCTCCTTAGTAACACTAACATGTAAAAGCAGGCTGCTTTCCAAGTGGTGGATGGAGCTCTGTGAGCAAGGAAACCACGTTAAGCTTTACAAGGGAGTGGGGCTGTAGTAGGGTGCTCCAGGCTCTGCATTCTTGATGTGGTGTCAGGTTTCAGTACTATTATGAAAAAATCTGCAGGGGATTTGCGTGCATACCTTACACACATACGTTTGATGTTCACATTGTTAGATCCAAGCAACAAATAGGATCTTTAGGTCACATGTAGCTTCCAAGAGGCTATTAAATAACTATAGCTAGACAGTCAGATAATTGTCCTACAAAATTACAGTCAAATTCTTCTCTCCTAGATTGGGTTAAATTCAGAGTCTGTTCAGCGATATAACTGAACAACTCTAAAATTACTCCAGGATTATAAAGAGCAGAATCTCTTTCTTCCTCCCTCTCTTCCCCTTTTTTCACTCTCTTTCAGATCAAGGGAAGCATGTGTACTCAGACACTATTCATATTTCTGTTGCTGTTGAGAGGCTGACAGTAGGATATTGACAATTGGATAGATGTTGAATTTGCAATAATTTATTAAATGGGTTCTAGCTAGATTTTTTTAAAAGCTGCTTGCTACTGTCTTTTAAAATAAATTAGTGTGTTGCATGGATTTTGCAATGATGCATGTGATGAAATTGCTGTTAATGAGTAAAATCACACCAGAAATGCAATGGAATGGAGGGGTTTTTTCTGCTTTGCAAGAAGGACCTAGAAATCATGCTTTTGGACATAATGAATGTAATTTCCATTTAAAAATAAGAACATAAACTGAGTTCAGTATTTAACATACCACACACCAGAATGTTCCCAAAATATATCAAGCCAGGAAGTGGATTAATTGCAACAACTCTCCACCAAGCCCCTGGTATATTTCAAGTGCATGGAAAATTTATTTCTATTTTGGACACTGACTTCTTTATGAAATGTCAGTTGGACTCTGACAGACACTCTCAGCAGCATCAGTGTCCTGGAGGCAGTAATAATTATCAAATCTATTCGATAGACAGACAGCTATCAGACATCTGTATATCCCAGACATAAAAAAACATCCCCAGCCAACCATGTGGCTACCAATGGATCTGCTCAGACAAAGAAGTTCAAGAGAAGTGCCTCAGGCCAGATCTTCAGCTGCAGAAAATCAGCCAGGCACAGGCGATTTGACTTCCTTGCCCTGTGTGCTTTTTTCTTTGGAGGAAAACCCTGCCCAGCCGTCAGAGGGCAATGGGAGGTCAGGGAGGCAATGGGTTGAATGGGAAGAGGAAGCTCCTGCAGGAGCTGAGGGCTGTGCCTAGGTCTGACCACATAAGTTCTTACAAGGTGCTTTATATCCCTGAAGGACTAGAAATGACTGTGCAAAAATGGCTGCCTAAGACCCCTTGTATCCTTACGCCAGTTTGTGCAGATGAGGGAGCAGATAGCTCTTCCTAGCAGTACCCAGCGCTGTGTCTATGCTCAGTGAGCTGAACAGTGCCTGAACACAGCCAGCCTCAAGCATTGCCCTACAGTTGTCTGTGCTGTGCAGCTGGGAGCTCGCTTTCCTTCACCATCTTGTCCTCTACCACATAACAGATGTGGTTAAGGAAGTAGCAAAACCCAGGAACCTTCCTTCTAGGCAGTCTGGAGGAAAGGTGATGTAGATACAAGCCAGTCAGAGGTCCTGGACTGGGTTGTTTTCTCCTTTTGGCAAAGTCTGAAGGCTTTCTGGGGTGATCATAGTCTCCTGCACCTGCCTTCCCACCGTGCCCACTCTGCTGCTGTCCTGCTCTGGCTGAGATGTGTCTCGCTAAAGCATGTGCAGATCTCAGGAGGCAGCAGCTCTTGTAGCATGCAGCTAAACTGAAGAGACATGCCACAGACCGCCACTGGGAAATACCCAAGGGCGGTCACAGACTGCTTGGCTCTAATCTCACAGCCTTCAAGGTAGCTTGAATGGCTGCCTTTCCAAAGTGGTGAAGGTGCCTGGGGACCAAGGCAACTGCATACTGTATTTTCATCAGTATTCTCCTTCTTGAGAAGAAGTACAAGTCTGGGTTGTAGCATGGCCATTGCATCATCACCTGGGTGTTGGTGGATAGCCAGGGACAGTTTCCACCTGACACTGCTGGGACACTGCTATAGTCTCAGGTCTGCCCATCAGAGCAGTTTACCTCTTGTTTTCAGTCACTGCCACTTCAGTTCTTTATACATTCCTGTTTCTAGGTCTGGACCTGTTGTTAGAAGAAGCTTGCATTTGATTGTTTGTATCTAAGCCTACATTGTGGAAAATGGGCTGCAGGTATTTAAGGTTTCTAAATGACACAAAGACACTGTTATTGAATGAGTTTATGTCTTTGTGACCTTAAAATTGAGAAGAGTGAACCTCCAAGGCCATAAAGGGAAATGTTACTGACAAGAGTTACATTTTGAGCAAAAACACTGAAGTTCATAGTTCACTTTCCAAACAGCAGTGGATTTTGCAGCAGGTCAGCTTGTTTGGGACTTCCCTGTGGTATTTACTCTGTAACTTTACTGGAGATCAGTGCAAAGGTCAAGAGTATTCAGGAGCTCCTGGCAGTTGGGTCCAGAGATGAGTCCACTGCTGACAGTCCTGCAGCTCTGGTAAGCTCTCCATGCAGTGGTTCCAGTGGGAATTGACCTCTGCAGCAGAAACTGCCCTGGGTTTTCGGTCCATATGGCAGGAGGTGCCTGAGTAAGAAGAGAGAGAAGAGTCTAAAACCAAAGTTAGAAGCAGACTGTAATGTGATACAGTGCTTTCCACCTCTAGGTCATCAATTCAAATCTAGCCTGTTTAGCAGTGACCAAAAATCATTTCCACATGGGCCAAGAGAAATGCATGGTGGACACAGGAGTTGCTGTATCCAAACAGACAAGATAGTCTGGAGATAAACAGTTGCACAATAGTTATTTGTCTGGACAAGTCCGCAAGGTATAAAGCTAAGTAGTTTCTGATCAGTTTATCCCTGAATAATGAGGGCTTGGTTTCTTTGCAAATAACTTATAATTTATTTCTGTCTACTAAAATGTAAGGTTTCTTCTTTGTGCTGTAGCTAAGAATGACTGAAACCTCCCCTCTGGCTTTCTCAATAGTCTGTCTGTGTAGGGAGTTATAAATAGACAGACACATATGAAGTTTGCCAGACAAAAGAGCCAGCTCATGTTTCCGTAGGTGTGTATCAAGGAAACCTCAATGCTGAACTGTGTGCTAGAATTATTCTGAAAGACAGAAAATGCTTTTTAATATTTTAGCAGCAAAGTGCAGAGAGTGCCAAACTAAACTTAAGCAAAATGCATCAGGAAAGCTTATCAAGTGTGAGACAGATGATAATGAAGTAACAGGGAAACCCCACAGAGCAGCAGTGGCTCTGAAGAGGAGCAATCAGCGGCAGCTGATCCTTCTGCTGACGAGCTGTATTGATTCTAGATGAGAACGTCAATTTAAACTTTGCTTATTGTATTGAAACACAGATACAAGGCACATTGAATGGATATTTCATAAGCTGCAATGCCCTAAATATTTTATGGAAATGTAACTAATACTGGCTGAAGCATTATAAAAATTAATATCTATGAAGAACATTGAACTAACAGCTACTGTGCTTTGAATTTTGATTATATCCTTGATAAACTCACTGGAATATTGTGTGCTTGAACTAAGAGTTCAGCTAGCAGATGAATAAAAATGATGGGTTTTCCCTTCCTGTTCTAACCATTGAATTTGTACTTGTCAAAATCTGTAATGGTGGGAGTAAGGTTGGGTCAAACAAGAAACAATGGATTATGTGAGCATAAAAGAAAACAAAATTGGATTTTAAAATACATTTCTTTCATTGTTTTATTCCTCTCAGAACATAAAACCATTCCAAATGCAGCTTACAGATATTTTGTAGTGAAGGTAGCTTTCTGTAGACAAAATATATGAAGCCCTAACCCCAATGAAGTCAGTTTCTTGTCTTCCATTGGATATATACATACCTAACTGGATATATGTGCCACTGCCTGAATTTTAAGACTACCAAAAGAGTAATTTGAAGCAGTGTGCTTTGAATTTACCACATTAAATATAAAATTTTTATGTCAAATAACTACTAAAAGTCATTCTTTTAAAACTCCTATGCTCTCTTCTATCCCCAACAAGTGGAATAAAAATACTCTTTGTCATCGACTAACTGGTGCAGCTTCTGACATGTTGCAGGCCTTTCTAGCATCAGTCAGGGAAGGTCAATTTAGAAGCTAATAAAATATTTTTTGCAATTATTTGACTTCATATTAAAAACTCAGAGGAGTGCCAAGAAGGATAGAAAATAAAGAATAGTTTCACAGATTTTGCCAGAAATCTCCACAGATTACTATTAGCCTCATTTATGAGACTGCACAGAGAACTGTGAAATCTCCTTTGAACTCTAAGGGCCAGATGGTTTTGCTATTAGATTCTAATGACCCACAGCAGTGTGCATACACAGACACTACGGTTGCCAGTTGACTGCAAACATGTGATGGAGGCAGGAGAATTCATGACCTGTGCTTCCAAAACACAAGTCCTTCACTACTGATGGGATAAAAAGGCAGCTCTGCTACTGCCTCAAAAGGGAGATTATTACTAAAGCAAGCTGTGAGCATACCTGGACCCGAGGAGTGAATGGCAGGCACATTGTCCCATGCAATTTCAGGAAGATTTCTGCTGATGATCAGGAAGCTGCAAGTGGCTCTGGCTGGAAGATGAGGTTTTCCTGGCAGTCTTTGTGGACCCCTGGTTCCAGCACTGTATCATTCTGTGCTGGAAGAGGGAGAGAAAGGCTGGACTCAAACCAATTAAAGCTGTAGGGCTGAATGGTAGCTACTCTGCTGCCATATGGAACTGCTTGTAAGACATGATTTATTTTGGATTATATTGGTTTCAACTGGTATAATATGAACTTCCTGATTTTCCAAGGGTATGTAGACAAAAAGACCAAATATGGTTTTACTCATCTTTTAATTTAGAACTACAAGTGTTTGGATGACCTATGAAATTATTTTAATAATCTCTGCACAACATTGAGCTGTCAGCACTATAAATGTCATCCTAACTGGGTATTAGTTTCTCTCATGGCCATTTAGCATCCCCAGCAGAGCTACCTCCATGCAAATCTCTTATCTGTGTCAAGTTGTTGGAAAAAACAGAGAGTCACTGTTGCCAAGAAGCATCAATCAGACATCTTCATAATGCTGTTTAAAGTGAAAGACACGAACAGAAAATCTAAGAGCACCATGTGTGTGCGGCTTAGCCTTGGAGCTTCAGGCATAGCAGTTAGGTGGTGATATGCATTCAAACCAATGTTTTTATTTCTGATTGTTGAAAATGTTTTCCAGCATTGCTCGTACTAGTTGATATAGATTTACTCTTAGCCTTTCATTTTCCTTCCTTAGCTTTATAGCACTAGGAAAAGTCACAGGGTAAGAAGGACTTCTGTGAATGAGAAGTGTGACAAATTGAATTTGATACAACTTTAGATTGCTGGTACAAGATGAATATGAACTCATCATGGGAAGCTGTTCTTTTGTTCTCATATGGAAAGCAAAGAAATTGTTTGACCACTATGAGCTGTAAGGATACGTGTATGATATTGGCATAAAGTAAATTTGAAAATAAAAAAAAACCAAAATGAGGCATATGTGACAGAGGAAGAGTGGAAGAAGTGTAGAAGAGAAACAGTTGGGCTTTTAACATTCAAAACTTACAGCAAAGATAAAACCATCAACATTTTGTGCATTCTACTTTTCAGGTATTTTGTGGGGCTTTTCCTGTTCAAAGTTAGGAATATTGTCCTCAAGTTTTAAATTATCTTTTGCCTTACCTCACATACTTAATATTTTAAATATGGTAAAAGAAATACTGATGCATTTTGGATTTGTTCTTGTTTGATAGATGTTCAAATGACATGGTCACAGGATTTTTCCAACACTGTCACTTGTTCTTTCTGTCTCATACATATTTTAAAAGGATATGTAGTGTTGAATTGTACTTGCACATGATGTAAAATACCCTGATTTGCTTTCAAGTGTATGGAACTGTACAAGTGGTGTACAATAGCTGTTTTTCAAACTTAGGATAAAAATGAAATGTGAAGCGCTGTGTTGCACAAATCTCTTCTTAAGATGGCTAACATAAGTGAGAGAGCCTCTGACAGAGTAGAAGCTCTACCGTCTTACTCTTCAGGCTCCTAGCAGGGACACTACGTAATAGTTCAGAGCTCTCGTTTCTTGCTTACAATTTTATTTTGCTCCAGAGCACCTAATTAAAGTCTCTTGTCCATGGCTATCTTATAGTCTTTTCCATAATCAAGACAGATTGTCTTTCTTTCCAGTTAATTGAACATGCAGATGCAACACTTGTGAATCAGAGGTGTCACTTTCAAAGCCCTGAAGAGATCTTTTAACTCAGTAAACACAAAGTTGAGCAAGTTGAAGCATTAGTATCTACAATGTGTCACAATGGTTCCAAAGGCATCACATCCACAACAGTTAAAGAGATTAAAGAAGTGCTTGGGAAATTTCTTATTCTTCCTGAACACCTCAGTTCTTCTGGTCTGGGTGACCTAAGTGAGCAGGCACTAGTCCTCACAGGACTGGACCTTACTAGATTTATATGTCCAGCCACCTTCCCCACTCAGCCAGGCTGAAGCAGGAAAAGCAATGCCTTTGAAAATTGGCATTTGGAGTGATTCGGCTGCCACAAGCTGGAGCCCTCAATGTGACATGAGTGGGCACAGCTCCCAGCGTGTCAGTGGTGTGTGCCACTAATGGTGGCTGAGGGACTGAGCCCTGCTTCTGGGCTTGCATAGCTAAGCTTCTTCCATTTAAGGGAGCAAGAATAACATCTGCTGAGCTCCAGATCCCAAGTCCAGTGCAAACCTAGCCGGCAGTATGCAAGCACTGCCAAGGAGCTCTTGACATGAAGCACTATGATAGCAAAGGTCTTGAATGACTAAAATTCTTGAAAGCCTTGGTCAGTATCAGAGACAGTTTCCAACTGGGCAAAGTACAGTATTTTCCCTCTACTTTTTATGAATGGCTGGATAGGGCTGTGCTAGAGTCCAAGTCCCCTGTGGAAGCCATTCATAAAAATAACGAAACAAAACAAACACATGCAAAAAAACTTTCAAGGTCCAGTCCAAAACCACTGGGTGCCAGAGGCTGGGAAAACATGCTGGCAGCTCAAGCCCCAGCCATCACTGAAACTATTCAAGGGGCTTTTTGGTGGTCTGAAAAGTATGAACTGCTGTGTAGAAGGGCAGCTGGTAGAATTACTGTGACACATACTAGGCAGAAAGCCAGAGCTGGCCTTGTTTCAGATATTGTCTTTCCTCTCATTGAAGTGTCAGGACCTAATTCATGGAAAATATGGTGAGTTGGCAGCTCTTTCAGAAGATTTCATTGAGCTACAGTGAGTGAGAGTCACATGAACGTAGAGTGCACGGCCAAATATATATGAGGATTTCTGAGCTGGAGAAAACAGTCAGCCTCTAAAAATGTCTGTGGATTTCGTGTGGTTTGGGAGTAGACACATGTACAGGTGTAATCAACAGGCAAGAAATAAAGAAATAAAGTAAAAACCACTATTGGCTGTATACAGAAGAGTTCAACGAGTTCTGTAATTGTAAGAGATTCCTTTAAAAGAAATCATTCCTTTGTCCAAGGGCAGCAAATGTCCATTAATGAGTTCAGGGCCTGCAGTCCACCTGGAGAAGGCATCAATAAAATGTGTGCTTTGATAATAGCTTCTCCATTGCAAGGAAATTTAATGGAAAAAGAAAGGGTCCACCCTGAAGTTTAAAGACAGACCCAGTCATCGCATAGTTTCTTTCCTCTCATATTTATTTGAGAGAAGAACTTGGAGCCTGTTATATACAAAAATATAAGAGCAGTGGGATTCCACTGAGTTACAAAAAGACTGAATATAAACAAAGCATCTCTTGTTAAAATGGGACACTTGTAGTGGGCAGCCTGAATTTAATCAGTTACATTTAATTTACATTTTCATTGATCCTTCCCACTGAAATACTGCTCTGAAAGACCAGTTACACTAAACTGCTTATTCAGAAATATTCCAGTTATTTCCTACTACACTGTCATGAAAATTAGGTTTTTGGCAGAGGGATGGCATGTTGGCTTCTGGCCAAGCAAGGCACTAAAATCATGGCTGGGATTAGGAAAAAGCAGGAAGGAAGGGCAGGAAGAAAATCATTGGATGCGATTCATAGACTTTAAAAACAGAATGTCCGGGGGAGGGGGTCAGGGAGCAACTTTGTCCCACTGAAGTAAGAAAAGCGTTTTTGTGCTTTCTGCGGTCAGGATTTCATCCTTTATCTGTGGTCTTATTGTTCCATGCTGCTCCTAGCACCCCCAAGGGTCATCCCAATCATCTGGGCAGTGCTGGTGTATTTTAAGCACGTCTGTATTTATTCCTTAATTGGTACTCCTCCCACGCTGCCACCTTGGTGGGTCTCCTGACTCATGTGAGGACTGTGTTTCCCGGTCCTGGATGGGCTCAACCAAGAGAGACTTGCTGAGAATCCATGGTGGTGCTACCAGATCCTGCATAGGCAGGTGGACACACTCAGTGTGGCTAATGGTGGGCATCCCCGTAATCACTCCAAGAGGCTTGCAAGGGTCAGCACAGCATCACCTTCACGCAGCTGAAGGTCTCAAACCAGAATTTCCAAGGGCTGGAACCACTGTCCTTTCTAGTCTCCTTGATTTTGGCAAGGGTGTCTTTGGTCAAGTGGGAAACTGTGGCTTAGGAATGGGGTTATGTATCTTTCACCTCTGCTGGAGCTTTGACCCTGCTGGTGATGAACAGGGAGGGTTTCCCCACAGCAGGGCACTCCCTCCACTCAGAGCTGAGAACGTCGTAAGAGTAGCAGCCGTTGAGACAACAAAATGTAGTCATAAAATCAGGTCACTCTCAGGGTCTGATAAGTTAAAACAGCAATACCATAGAAGAGCTGAAAGATGTAACGTGCTAAATTAGATTTTACCTTGGTTTTAATTGTACAAACTTAGCGTAAGCCTCTTCATCCACAGTAACTACTTCAGAGCAAAGTTTTAGATAGGAATAGGAGAGGTTGGGTGTGAGAGCTGAGTATGTTCATCTCTCCATTTCTG
Organism: Turdus rufiventris; assembly: GCA_013186435.1. Taxonomy (NCBI): domain Eukaryota; kingdom Metazoa; phylum Chordata; class Aves; order Passeriformes; family Turdidae; genus Turdus; species Turdus rufiventris. The sequence continues at coordinate 2,277,323 of PYHW01010552.1, forward strand.
ACTGTGTGCTTTTCCTGTGTTTTCTATTGTTGAAAATATTTTTTCCTAGCATTCATAAAATCATAATTAAGTGCTCTCTTTTACTTTTGTTTCTCACTGTGGTTTTGTTTTACTTTTCAGCCTCAACAAGTGGTTCAAAAGAAGCCTGCTCAGGTAAGAAAAGCTAATTTAAATTATTTAGACTACTTTAAGTGAAATAATTTTTCAGTATTTCAGCCAGCTGGCTTCTTTTACTGTAAAGAAAGAAGGGAAATGCATCAATCATATGAACTGGGGGACAGGTATTGGCTTGCTGAGCACAGAAGAATTCACGTCGTGGCCCTTGGGAAAGACAGGAGGAAGCAGTGGACGGTTCCTGTTCAGAATTATCTTCTTTCTGTATTGATTACCTTGCAGTGATAATGCAGACACACATGCACACTTCTGTGGTGTGAGTCCAGCATGTTATAAATATCTCTGTGTGTCCTGAATGTGGATAGGTGGGAACTGCATTACAGCAAGGAGGGGCATATGCATAAAACCCATCTCTCTACTTTTCTAAAGTGCTGCATGTAGGTAAAGCCTTATAAAATAAGGGCCTTGTTACCCTTGTAAAATCATGGCTCAGGCCTGCTGCTTAGGCTAAGTAGAATTGAACTATGGGAATGGCTCAGCTGGAATAGGGGTAGAAAGATGTGAGAGAGGTGCTGTATGACTGCCACATGTCCACTTCGTGGTGTATGATGGTTGGTTGTCTTGGGCTTGTTGTGCCTTAAAACAGTGTAAACTGATAAATGGCTAACTGCTTAAGAAGGCCTGGTTTTTGCAATAAAGGGGCTCTCCTCTGCACTGCGTGGGGACCCTGCATCGCTCTGCATCATCACACTAAAGGATTCTCTAAACCCACAAAATATAATAGGCTGAACTTGGTAACTAGACTGGATGCATCATAAAGAGTAACACATCGCAACTTTTTGTGTTGGGTAGTATTGTTCTTTTTTAACACTTCGGAAAAATGCAAGCCACAAGGTGTCATGAAACCAGTCAAACACTGCAGTTACAATCCACTTCATTTTCTTCTCCCAGCCTGCCCTATGTTAAAAACTATAAGAACCTAACTCTAACACTTTATTATATGTGCACCAATAGAGAAAAACCTCTGGGCATGGGAGCAAGTCCATCACTGCTCAGCAGTGCTGCTGTGCTGCTGGATCTCCATGTAAATGAATGATTGCTGAGTCAAGAGCATAAAGAGTCCATTGCTCTTCTGGAAAGAGGTCTGCTTTTAGAAAGGAATAATACTTTCGTTTTTCCACCTTATGGTTCTAATACATTATTATACAGTGTATGTTGTCATAATATCAACTGCAATCTGAATTAGGAGCTGTTGCATATGAAACAGAAAACATCCTGGCCATGAGTTGAAGGGGTAAAATGATGTAAGTCTCCAAAGTATGTGCAGGAATCAGATTTCTACAAAAGAAATCAATACAGTTGATGAATGATGAATCCATGGCACAGCTAATAATATTAATGTCTCTGAATGGTGGAGGTGGCACAAAGGATGAAAGTAGTAGTACTTTCAAGTAAGGTTAAGTTTTGCAAGGGGAGGTAATGTCTTTTGTTAGGCTAGCTTATGCAAAAAACACAAAGTCCCCAGTGACTTACTATGTATGATTTGACTACACCCCACAATTCAGAATGCACCAGGCTGTTCTAATAGAAGATATTTCCTCTCGGTTTCTTGATTATATCCTTCCAATGTTACTGCTACAATCAGGCTATTTCTACTACAACATGGTAGTAAATCTGCCAGTGGGCACAACGCCAGCTGTCTCCTCTGTGGCACCTGAGAGACAGGGAGGCTAAACCCTGCTGCAGAGAGGAGACCAAATTCAGGAGGCAGAGATTCCCGGGAGGCTGTTAATGTTGCCTTTTCCTCTGGTATGCATCAGAGCTCAATTCTACTGAGGTCAGCAGGAAGGAGGGGTCTAGAGCTGATGGCTGTAGTCTGGCCTAGCAGAAAACTATTGCTGCCAATGGCTTTGTAGTGCTGCAAGACTTCCAAGCTCCCCAGGCACTGAGTCCTGCAAGTGTTGTGTTTGCACCATAACCATGCACAACCCTGGGTGCAAGAGAGGAAGAAATACCTGGGACTGAAGCTGGACTGGGGTGTAATAGGACAAAGAGGGGACCAGGATTCTGCTGCTTTGTAGCAGAACAAAGTAATGACAGATTTAATTGATGGCAAAGGGATGTAGGCATTTGAACTGAAGCACTAGCATTCCCTATATGGATTTTCCTGACCATTTGCTGAAGCAGTGATTTTGGTAGGGATGCTGTAGCGTGTGTCAACCAGCTGGATGCCACCACTGCTGCAGTGGTGCCTCAGCATTACCTCTGTAGGCAGAGACAGAGTGAGACAGAGAAAAGAAAGCGCTTTGGCATTCCCGTTAGTAATGGAAGTGTTTGTGCAGAAAGCAAGGGGGCACAGAAGAATGCATAAAAGGAGAGAAAAGACTGTTTAGATCTCTCCAGTTACCACAACTGACTAGTGAAGGGACACCTTATTTATATGCCATGTCTTTACACAGACAACATTTCTGGTTTTAATCCTTAGATCAACCCTTCCTGGTTTTAACAGCCCTGCTCTCACGCTTGCAGTACCACAACATTGCAGTTTTGCTGTTAAAGGTGTATGGCAAAGAACAAAAATGTATCACTGTGAGCAAATGCTCATGACAGTGTCTTCCTGAGGCTGAAAGAAAGAGAGGTAAAACAGTGTAATTCCTGGGATGATCAAGAACTTCATGCTGCTGGGTTTCACTCAGGTCTGGTTGCCTTTCTCTGATTTCTTTTTATAGTACCTAATTTCCCTTTAAAGAAAGGAGGTTCAGACTCGGAATTAACAACAAGAACATGAGCTCATGCAGGCTTTCTAATCTGAGCTGTCTAAGGAAATAGTGATAAATTATATAAACATGGGGACTACATGGAAATTCATGGAGGATAATGTAAATCTTATACTACATACTGAGGAATCTCTTCCATTTCCATCTGTTTCCTTCAAAATATCCTCCCACATGGCTCTACCATGTGGCAGTCTGGATTAAGTTAGAAATGTGTACTTTCTTCATTGGTGGAGACTGTGAGAGGTTGTAGTCAAGAACTGCTGGTTGATGGTGAGCCTGCCTTGGTAGAAGTGGCAGAACTCTTGCTCAGGCTTGGTCCATGAGTGGTCTCCTGTGCTTTGAGTTTTATGTGTATTCTCAAAGATTTCTATGAGTGTTAGTTTACATCACTCTTACTCTTGTTCTTGCTGCTAGCAAGTATGTCTCTTGGGTTTGTGTCACTTTTAAAAGTACAGAAGCAGTAGGACCAGATAAAATTCTCATTTTCTAAGTAACAGCTCTGTTCCTATAACCTTTCCCAGATTCTAAGCATCGTACAGGACTCTGCCATGCTCCAAATCGCTTTATGGATATCAACTGTCCAGTTTAGGGCCATACAGGTGTTTATGTAAACTTTTGCAAATGGCAGCAGTAAAACCCACTGGAAATCTACACACCCATATCATTAATACAAACCTTTGAATACGGTAGTCTATTTACATCTTTATGATGATCACTGATGCATACTCTCACACTCTCACACTTCCTTGGGGAAATGAAGAAAAGAGCCAGCATAACTCGGTGACATGGGTAAGTTTAGCACTTTCACATAGATATTTGCCTAAACCTCAAAACAAGACTCTTTGAAATCTGCTGTATCTCAAGAATGTACAGCTGGATCTTACAGTCATGACATAGTAATATTTTTACCGAGGTGTGCTAATATACAGTCCAAACAGAAATTTCTTCATTTCCTCATTTTCAAGCAATTTGTAGCAGCTGTTGATTCAGCCATGTATGGGAGTTACACTCAAATTAATATGAACGAAATAGATGTTTTTAGGAAAACACAATGAAAGCAATCAAAATTTTCTGGAAATAGGACATGTTTTATTTTTATCATTTCTGCAGAGAAGACATATAATGAACATAGAACACCCCTTTGAAAATCTTATTATTGCTCTTAAAAATCTCAGTGCTTGTAAATCCTTTGTATCTGAAAGACAGCATACCAGTCAGAAAGACAGTGTGTAGATCAGAATACAATTGTACCAACTGGAAGAGTACAAGTGAAGTATACATAGAACAGTGTACACAAGAAAATGTAGAGAAAAGGTACACCAAATGAACAAGTAAAGCATACTTCTCTACTAATGCTAAATGTAGTAGATGTTTTTAAAACAATGTCCAAAAAAGAGAAATCCAACAAGAATAAACAGTAAAAAAGAAAGTGTTATTCTGTATAGGAAAGAAGATCTGGATTTCCTATATTTTTTCCTGCTGCACATTTCTCAATGTTGGTACCAATAGAGTTATGCATGTAAATTAGTCATAATATATATATAGACACCTCAAGTTGCATCTATTGCATACGTCTACTCAGTGTGGGACACAGTAAACACTAAAAGCCTACAAAGCATCACACAGGCTCTGCAGCCACATTAGTGTGAAGCCACAAAGCTGCAGACTGTGAGCAGACCTGAGCCTGGGCCCCATGGTGGTTGTGGAGTATGGCTAACATGCTGGTACACCCTGGCCAGCAGATCCAGGGTGCACATACTTCATCACCTCTCTGTGCCACCCAATAAAATCTGCAATTCCACAAGCTTCAGGCATTCTGTTTATGTGCTAGCCAACATACGTGAATTCATCCTTTTCCCTTCTGGGAAGTCACAGACAGAAATGTCGTAGTAATACTTCAGAAATCCACTTTGGAAGGTTGAAAAGAAGCTTCCGGCATCACAGACAGTGTGACAAATCCAAGCAGGTGAACCTATACATCCAAGACAGTGAGTGCCATTGTCCAAGGCCACCCTGTGTCCTGCAAACCCAGGAATGCTGCAGTCTTATCCAACTGAGCCTTGACTGTAGAAATATTGAATAATCTCTGCCCTGGAAGTTTACCTAGTGCCTGGGATTTCATTGCTCCTTCCACTGCATTCAGCAAGCTATGTTGTGTCTCATGGACTTTTTTTGTGCTTATTGATATGAAGAGTGAGAAAGTTCCCAGGGGAACTCCTGAAAAGTCAGATGCTGGAGACGTAAAACCTTCTGTTCCAGTAACACGTAGGCCTTTGTACTTTAGCACAGGATAAGTGTGTATGTGTTACATAGGCCACTTCAGCACATCCTCTAATGTACTGTAGGCTCTTGGTACCATGTGAACACATGCTGAGCAAGCATATATTGCAACTCATGAGAAATAAGGAAAGTCTCCAGCTTTCCTCATGGATGCAGTAGATGGAATTTCATGGAGGGTACTGGGCTTTACATCCTTATCTTCTTTCTCTTTTCAAGGCAAAATGGTGGCAACTTGTGTGGTTTCCAAAAGAAGACATATTCAGTATTCCTTTTTCTTTTATAATGGGTTTATTGTGACAGGGAGACACTGAATAGTTTGTCTGATGACTGTTTTAAAAAAGGAAAAAGAGCTGGTTTTTGAAATAAACTAAGAAGAAGAATATGGGAGAAAGTATAGAAGTTGCAATTACCGCTTCAGTGAACAGATGAAGCAAGCACTAAGCTGGGCTAAAGAATGATGGCTAGAAGGAGAGGTCAGGTATTTCTGACAGAAAATATTTTTTTACTTACGTGACAAAACTTTTGAATAGACTCTGAATAATGTAATTCAATGATGCTATGGCTGAATACCCAGATCGGTATAAGACTGCGGTACCCAAGGTTTAAATATTTGTGGTTGTCATTTACTACATAGCTATGATAGAGGAACATTTTTGAGATGGCTGCTTCCAGAAATTTGGCTGTAAATAGATTAAGCAAATTGAGATATTATATGGCCAGAAGGAACAGAAGAAAAGATATTTTAAAAACCCTTCAAGATAGGAGTATATTCAAGTATTCAGTCACTTTTAAAGCGTCAGAAATCGGAAATACCTCAGCAGCAGCCCCATTTCCTATCCTAGCAAGCTCTCCAGGAGAGAAGTGCTCCTAGTGCTTCTCCCTAAACCTGAGACACAGTGCAGCTCAGGATTTGGAGGTCAAAGAGCCTGAGAGATCAAGCAGCAGAAATATGATTTTATGTGATTATGTCCACAGATCTGGTAAATTCAGATGTATAATTCTGTCAGTAAATGCTGACTGAGTTATACATCCGCTTTCTTAATGCACCAGTAGTCTACAAGGCAGGCTGGGCTGCCTGTCACTGTGCCCCATGCATTGCCTTAGGTACAGAGATGCCCCAGTCAGCGCTGTGCCAGGACAGCACAGCTTCCTTTGAAACCATTGTTTCTCAGCACTGTGCTGTGTAAGCTCCATTTTAGGCAAGTCTCACAGTGTCTTGATTGCCCTTCCACTAAACCTGAAGTGCTGGTGCTCTCTTCTTGCATAAAGAAGTTATCAAAAGTGCGCACACTTTTAATCTGATGTGACAAGAAAAGGAATCACATTTAGCAAGATTCTTTTTCTTTATAACTTGTGAAGGGCTATCTAGGGGATTCAGTCTTGCCTGCTGCAATGTGCCACTTGAAGCTGTCATGTCCTTGTCAGCCAGTTTATGAGTCAATCAAAGAGCAGGAGTGCTGTGAATTTAGGTCAACATAGGAGGAGCCTTCATCTCTGAACAAGAGCAATAATGGGTTCTTGACAGCTCAAACACACATTTATTTCCCTGAGGCAAGCTCTAGGGCAGGAGGCAGCTTTCTGAATGCAGCGCTGGTCACACATTTGCCCATTCAACACAGACATGCTTTCAGGTCCCTGCTCTTTTCCCGTGTGCTGGGCAAGACCTGACCCTATAAATAGGAATGCAGGGACTGCAGCTGTTAAGCCACTCTTTGCATAGCACAGGGAGTAGGTGTTGCAGTCTAGAAGACTAGAGAATGAAAGGGTGGGCTAAAATATTTCCCTAAGCCAGCAACACTCCTCTTCAACCTCTCCCTGCCTCTTCCCTCCCTACTCCTTGCTTGTGGAAGAAGCCTGAGGTGGGCAGGCAAAATCTGTGGGCAGGGTGGTTTTTTGTTTGACCCCATGGCTGTGACCACAAAGGGTGTTTAGGGAGGTACTCCATCCAGTTCAGAACTTGTCTCTGATTTGACACCAACTGAAATCTCACTAATAATAGCCAGAAGAGAAGGGTTGTGGTGTGTACTTGGGAAACACCATTGATGAACATGGCTGGGCAGTGTTTAAAAAAGTGCCAGTCAAGAGTAAATTAAACAGTGCTACTTTTGCATACACGTGCTATGTATTTTGGCTGAGATTTTCAAGAGTAGCAAGAGTCAAGAGTAGCTAAAACTTTGGTATCTTACTTAATACAAGTCATGCAAGACATACAAGATTCTCAGCAGCACATGACTACTCCCTGAAAATAAGGATTATTTTAAGATATTTCCTGAGTGATACTCAGAAAGTTGAAACAACCTTCATGATCACTCTTGATTTGTAGTAATAAAAATAATCAAAATGCTAATTAGCAAAGATGAGGTGCAGAAGGCTGGAGGAGGAAAGTGAAGAGGTTCCTGAGCTTCTCATAAAGGGCTCTGCATTTTCAACAATCAGCATTGCTGTTGCTCCTCCACATCCACCTGAAGCCTCTGAAAGACGCCCTTTTCCCTTATCAACAGATACTCCAGTGTTATATCCTTGCTCATTTTTAGCACTGAGAAACATGGGAAACAAACCTATGTAACCATTCTTAGAAATTGCTCTATCTTTTCTGTTCCAATTCAGGACTATATAAATTCTTTTACAAATTATATTTTAAAGACTAAGTATGCTGTGATGGATGTGTAATAAGGTAAGCGTAAATAAAATCAAAGTTAAGTCAATGAAAATACAGTTTTTGTCTGTTAAATAATTTGCTCAGATTGCTGCAGTCTTCACATACCAGCACCAATAAAGTTAGGCTAGGAAAAAGAGCAATATACTCAGCCCTTATTAACATATTTAAACATATTATGGAAGGAAGCAATAAGAAGACAATATATTATTTTTTTCTGGGTTTTCCCTGACATCTGGGATATATTATAAGGTCCACTTGTCATCCAAAACAACAGTCTTAGGACAGAAGAATAACGAGAATTTTTCAGCTACTCTGACTGTACTCTGTGGGCCACTTCTGGTATTTTAGTTCCTTGAAATCAGTGCTGTCATGCTACTTCAGGGTGACATCTGGCCTCCGTGGGCAGTCCCTCAGCTTGTGACTCCTGTGCCAAACATTAAATCTGGGATGGACAGTCTGAGCCTATGAACTTGCCTCTGCCCTTGCAGTTCAGAGAGGACAGCTCAGGTGAAGGATTCATAATCAGTGTGAAACAATTGTGATAGACGCTTTAATACCATTTTCCCTGGTGCAGCTTCTATTCTGTATCACTTCCATTGATGCTGTCACTGGACTGTTCCTTTATCCTGAGATGGAGTGAAGCAACCCAGACAACAAACACAGTCCATGACAGGGAGGGTGCAGTTTAGGAGCCCATTCAGAGCCCATGGTCATTGATTGATTGCTCTTTGGATATTGTAGGCATGGGGCTGCTGTGACAGTAGACAATAAGAAGTACAGGAGTATCACAACCTCATGGTAGACCATGAGAGAATTATGGTCCTAGGCACTTCATGTTGAAGGCTACAGAAGTACATAGCTGGTTTTCAAACATCAACACTTTGCAAACAGGGCATGAAGGATCTAAATCTCTGCACAGCCTAGTGTTTGTACGCATCTTGAGTTCATCCTTACAGGACTTAAATAAATAAATGTGCTTTTCTCACAGTGAGGAAGAAAAAAGCTCTTAAAAAACACTGCCTGGGCATTGTAACACTCACATTATCATAGCAAACTGTCTCATGGATCCTTTGTCATTGGGATCTCAATGCAAGAAATGTTAATTTTTTTATGAAGTTTGCTCCAGCAAATGGTGAGCATCACTGTGATGATGTTCTGCTGCTGATCCCACGGTAAAGCATTTCTTGAAATTCACGAATGTTTTCAGAAAATACTGGCTGAAATCTCTCTTTAGAAATTACTAATGCTTATATTAGAGAGGGATATAATATTGCCAGTGTGGTTCTTTGCCTCTGCTCTTTCAATGTAGTCACATTAGGGTCGATCTCTGATCTCAGGTTTGAAGAGTTATTTGCCACACAACAACCATGGGAAAAGAGAAGGAGAGAAATAAAAAAATTAATCACCCACATTCTGCTTGAATTCAGATCTCAGATTTCCCACATCCTGGTATTTAATTTCTCACAGAGTTACCAATGGTTGATCTCACGGCAGGATTAGTGGGAAGAAAAATGAGAGCTCCATTGAAACCAGACTTGAGTCTGGAAAGAAGGAACATGTGAGCTCTAGGACCCCGGAGATATCAAATTCAGGGTAGTGAATGGTTTCCACCCCCTCCCCTTCCCTGATTCTCAGGCTTATTTTGAAGCAAATTCTGGAAACTGAAATCAGAACAGTAAAGACACAGTTACAGTAAGTTAGGGAGCTCACACATTACTTCACTAGTCTCCTGAGAACTGTGTTATATAGTGAGGCATTAACTGTAATTCATATTCGTATTTTTGTATGTTTTGAAAGAGGAGAATAGATTAACATTGAGCTATAAATTGCAGTAAATCTGTCTTAGTTGTAAAATAAACATGTTTCAAACATGTTTCCACCAGGATGCCTTCTCTGATTTGATTATAGAATGTATATGTGTTCAATTGGAAAATAAATTCCCATAAAATATTCTAAAATCGAAAGGAAATCATCATTATGTATTAAATTTGAGACCTCGCTCACTTTGAATCAGGGAATCAGGTTATCTTGCTTTGAGAAAGAGAAAGCTTTGTCCTGTGGATCGCTGCATAGAGGGATCCCAAAAAGTTGGGTTGTTGCTCTAAACTGAGGAGGACCAAACTTTCTCACACTTTCCACCAGATTGTGTGAGATATTCAAGAAGTTGAAAAAAACTCTTAAATGCATCACTCTAAATCCTTTAGGAGTTGAACATATTAAGATGACAAGAAGAGTATGTCATTAAACCATAACTACCCTTTTTGGATTACCTGGTATTTGTAGATTTATTGGCAAGGTGGCTTAAATTAGGGATATATTTTTAGCCTGCAGCATTACATAATAAAATAGCAGCTGAATTCTTGCAGTAAAAAAGAGAAGGGATGGGGGGAGTTTATTAAAACCAACATGAACCTCTCTGATTTTACTTTTTCGTCTGCAGAAAGAGGTGCTCCATGGTTACACAATCAGTAAAGTTTGTGAGAGCATTTCCATTGCCCCATTGTGTTCAGGAGCTGTCGCCTGCCTTTCACTGCAGACCTGCTGTTTAGTCTGAAACTGAAAATTAAACCCAGAACTTCAGCTCTCTCAGTTAAATACTGTGCATTGCTGGAAGCACGCAGCCTTGCTGGTGTCTGTGTGGCAAAATCCATGATCAAAATCTTCAGACATTTTAAAAAGCATTTTACAAGTCTGTTAAGCTTTATTGTTTTTGTTTTGATTTGGTTGGGGGTTTTTTTCTCTTTTTTTCGTTAAAAATAATTTTCTGAATTATACTAGAAAGTCTCATGTGAGCTGTGCTGAACCAGCTCAGGGAGCCTGGCTCACTGTCTTTAAGAAATATGTTTCTCATTTTGGAGGGCTTTTGTGAGAATG
>PYHW01010552.1:2288076-2331974 GCA_013186435.1 Turdus rufiventris
CTGCTGGGGCAGCATGGCAAGGGCCACTGTGCCTCAAGGGCCGTTGTGCCTCAAGGGCTGCTGTGCCTCAAGGGCTGCTCTGCCTCAAGGGCCACTGTGCCTCGAGGGCCACTGTGCCTCAAGGGCCGCTCCGCCTCAAGGGCTGGTGTGTCTTGAGGGCTGGTGTGCCTTGAGGGTCGCTGTGACTCGAGGGCCACTGTGCCTCGAGGGCCACTGTGCCTCAAGGGCCACTGTGTCTCAAGGGCTGCTCTGCCTTGAGGGCTGGTGTGCCTTGAGGGTCGCTGTGCCTCGAGGGCCACTGTGCCTCAATGGCCACTGTGCCTCAAGGGCCGCTCTGCCTCGAGGACCACTGTGCAGGGCCACTGTGCCTCAAGGGTCGCTCTGCCTCAAGGGCCGCTCCGTCTCAAGGGCCGCTGCGCCTTGGGGCTGGCGCTCGTAAAAATGTCACCAGTGCACTTCCACTGTGAAAGGCGCTTTTATCTCCCTTTCCCACAGCCTCGTTCCAGCGGGTATGTGGGGCTGGGCCCAGCGGCTGCTGCTTGGCCTCCCCGCATGGCTGGACCCTAATGAGGTGTGTGCGGCTCTTGGCTGCAAGTTTTCAATCTCTTTCTTATTACTTCAAAGCTGCTGCTCCGAGGTTCAGACAAGTTTGATCACTTGGCAAAATCTCTCAGCTGGGATTCAAAAGGGAAGATGCTTTATTTTATTATTTATCGTTGTAGATAGATAACTCTTCCCAAACTACTCTTGCCAGTGTCTTTGTGGTCAGCGCTGCAACGTTTTTTTAAGTGATAAAAGATTGAAGGTGAACAACTTTTGGCAGTTGCTTCCTGTCTGTAACAAGTGGTCATTTTTAGGGGGAGTAAAAAAGGAGAATAGAAATATAACAGGCCTTACTTTATTTTCCTTTTCATGTTTTAAATTTGGGGGGGGTGGGTGGAGGGAGGAGCAAAAGGTAAATGATATGGGTTTGACCTCCATTTCAAAGCCTCTGTAGTGTTTCTCTACCCCATTCTGGGAGACCATTGCTGTAGTCCTTCCTCTGCCACTCAGCATAAAATATGCAGAGAAACTGGTGCTGTTTCAAGTATCTCAAGGGCTCTAGGGCAAGGCAGATTCACTCAGTTTACCTATGTGGACTCCGGTATCCTTTTGGGCTTTTCCATCTTCACTGCCACAAGCAAGCAGAGCTAACACAGTCACCCTCATCATTTCAGTGACCTAGGCAAGTCTAAGGATTTTTAAGGTTGGCATCTGCCTTCTTTTGCTCTTTCATCTAATTATGGACACAAATATTAGTGATTAAAGACTATTAGAGCCTCTGCTTGCCTTATGCTCTAGTCTGGAGTTTGGCTGTGAATGCAGAGCAGTTTACCACTCCTCCAGTTTACAGCATCCACAAGAAGTTTGTAAGAGCAGCTTCTCAAAGTTGGGGTCTGTCCAGCTCAGTTGTATATGTTTCTAACAGCACTGCTGTCTTCTTTTTCTTAATATTTTATTTCCTTCCCACCAGAAGTGTTTACATATTGTAGGGTTGAAGCTCTCCAAGACAAAATACATCTCTGTCAGTGTTGCATAGAACCCGCAATTGCTTCAAGTATCATTTTCACTTTTAGGTCTGTGCTTTGCAGACTTTAAATGGTGTTTCCTGCAAAATTCTTCTGACTGGTACTGAGATTTTGCTGAAGATTTTCAGTCTCCTTTTAATCACATGGGGAACAGATTTTTTCAAAGTGTTTTGACCTGCTAAGGTCAAAAAGGCACTTGCTGTACTTAGATGCCAAAAAGCGTTTAAGAAATCTGGCCTGACGTAATTTAGACAGCTGAGTCTCAATTTCAAAAGGCTTCAGCCACATAGGCTTTGGCACTGAGCGACTTGCTGCCTTGCAGGAACCTCATTGCTGAGTTAATTTCAGAGCTGCTTTAATATCCATGGCAAACTTGGGCACCTAAAGCTGAAGTTCGTGCAAGATCATCTCTAAGAGAAATTGAGAGGCAGAATCTCAGCCAGGTACATTTAGGTTAACTAAATGTCAGTCAGCCTAATTCCTGTTTCTGGAAGTTCTCAGTGTGAGCCCTCCTGATTTAAAACTGCTGTGTCAGATAAGACCTTTCTCTCAAAGTAACCAGAGAGACTCATTATCACTCCATTATATCAAACAGTTCTCCTAGTGGGAGATAAGCTAGGAGATAGAGAAATGGTTTTGATTCCCCCTTAATCTAACAGGAAGAATAGAGTTGAATCTATATTTTAAGTAAGCTGTTGTAACTTAAAGAAGAATGTCTTGTCCTGTCCTGTCCTGTCCTGTGGGAATCCTCCTAGGCAATGTCTTGGTCCCCTCCATTTATCTGAACCTGTTGCTTATGGACCAAAACTTGGCCAAGCCTGGCAAGGCACTTCGTCCAGAGGAAGGGGAATCTGTAGAAGTGGATTCTGTGTGTGTAAGGATGGTTAACTCTCTCTGACCTCTGCCAGCTGAGTCCCAGCACAGTCCCAGCAACTTCACTCTGGCTGCCTCGGCTAGTTCACTTCCTCCAACAGCTGGGGATGTGTATTATCCGGTAATCCCCATGAGCAGCCTTTTTGCTAGTCAAGCAGTGCTATTGCAGCAGTAAAAGGAGAGGACACACTTAATTTTCTTACTTACTATGCAGCTAAAATACCACAGGCTGGTGACCTGCAGGAGTACATCAGTTTTTGGCTTTGTTTTCTCTACTCCCTTTCTGTCTTTCACAGAATAATAGATTATTTATATAAAAGCGGACTACTTTTAACAGAAAAAAGATGCTTCTTCCATACACAAAAGTGTAGGGAGGAGCCTTCTTCCTAGAAGGTGGAAAACCCGTCTTGAAATATCTGCTTCAAATCAGAGAGCATGGGGATTTCAAAACAAGTCTATGTGTGAATTTCCAATCCATTGCTATTGTGTATATGTACACAATAAAATTAAAAGGTCTTATTTTTGCTGTCTGCTATACTTTGCCTTCCTGAGTGTGAAAACTTTGAGGACATCACTAAGTCAAATTCATCTTTAGGATACTTTTTAGCCCTCAGACTGTTCCAAAGAGCATTAGGCAGCTCTGCACATGCCCATCAGCAAGCACTTGAACATTGGGGAAGTTAAGCAGTAGCTCAGCAAGGCTGCTTGCTGGTGTCTTAATATTGCTATGCCATCTTGCTATGGCCAGATCTGGTATTTTGAAGACCAATATCTTTACATAACAAAGTGGGCTATTAGAGGCTAGGTCCATAAGAACTTACACATTTAAAGCAAGAATGTTGATTTCCAGTCCCTACATCTCAACCCTAAACTGCTCCATCTGCTGCATCTCTCTGTCTCTTTGTTTATATCTAATGTCATTTAAGTACTGGAAGTTTTTTCCCTTGTGGGGGGGACCTGCCTGCTCACTGCTCCCAGGGCTGTGCCATCACTGCTGGAGTTAAACTTTGCCTTTCTGCTGAGTGACAGCCATCACTGAGCTCACTACGTGCTTTGCAGAGAGTGCAGAGATTGAAGCAGCAGATCCTATCCTAAGCTTCATACAAACCTACTCTGAGTGTCTGTTAGTGCTGTAAGAATTTCTAAAGCAGTTTGGTGCTTTGGCTGTGGAGCAGTTGGGATGTCACTGTCTCAGCTGGGCAGAGTCTGGGCCCTGGCATCTGGTCTAGAAGCCATCTATTCCTGTCCCTATATTTCATGGACTCCTCTGAAAATATTAGCTTGCATGCCAGGGGATTTCAGACATGTTAACAGCAGACAATGGTCCACAGTTTGCAACTTGCTCTTGTCAGCAGTTCCTTTTGACATATCTATTCAAGCATACCCTCTTGGGCTTAGAAAGCAGCCAGCAAAATCTGTGCGAATAGCTAATACTTCATTATAAAATATAAGCTCTAGCAAATTCAGAGGCTTCATATGAAGCATTACTGTGATCCTGCAGTTCATTTCACAAAATGGGTTTTAGTTTTTTTAATCTGCAGGTCAGAAATTCATGAGCAAAGGGTGGAAATACTGAATTGTCAGTGAGTTTCATGGGGCCAAGACATTTAACCTTGAAGTTTTGCCCAGGGTGTTACAACAGAACAAACATTTTTACAAAAATGCCACAGTTGTCTTTCTGCAGGTGGTAACAAACACCAACAATTGTTTCATCATCAGATTTTGTTGTTATCAGTTTGTGGGAGTCCACCAAAAAAAGGATGCAGAGGATATACAAAAACCAAACCAAGTATGTCTGTTCTTCAGGCCACTAGGATGCTACTAGCTGCTTGTAATTCCAGAAAAAATAGCCTGCACCAACCAAATGTGGATCACCAAATGGACGTCTTGGGCAGCAGGTAGAGTTAAATTTCACCTGCACAGGATATTGTGGGAAAGAAGTCTCTTGGGATCAGGGGGCGACTTTGATCTGAAAAGATGCTGATGTTTAAATATAGTTTTTTGTGGCACAGCTCCATTCTGGATGGTACCACCTCTGAGGTTTAGCAATGAGTCACAGAATCGTAGAATCATTTGTGTTAGAAGGGGCTGTGGAGATCATCCAGTCCAACCTGCTGGCAACACCCCCTAGAGCAGGTGACACAGAAACATGTCCAGGTGAGGGTTGAAAGTCTCCAAAGAGGAAAATCCCATGACCTCCCTGGCAGCCTGTTCCAGTGTTCTGCCACCCTCAGTGTGAGGAAGTTCTGCCTTAGGTTGAGGTGAAACTTACTGTGGTTTAGCTTATGGTCGTTGCCCCCCATTCTGCTGCTGGATAGCACCAGAAAGAGCCTGCCACCAGTTTGTTTTTCCACAGCAGTGAGATTTCCAAACCAGAGATTGAACTTCATGGTTCTGGAGAGGGTTCATGGGTCCACACATCTTGACGCAGTTGTTCTGTGCCCACTGGGTACCTCAGGAGATCACAGGCATCCACACAGAGAAGGAGGGCATCACACAGGAGAGCAGCACCTCTCTGGCTTATCTTTCCAGATGAGATATCCAGAGCATCTAAAACAGCCTCGGGTGCTGTCTTCAGGCAACCAGATCCCACCAAGGTTGTAATATTTTAAAATTCTGTGTTGGCTAGCCCAAATGAACATACTGGCTGCAGACAGCACTTCTAACTGAAACCTGCTGTCCTGCCTTCTGTTCCTTTTTTGTTACCTTCAACAGTGTTAAATCAGGGCTAACAACAGTGATACCAATCCCCTGCAGAGTAGCCCTTCTGAGAACAGATTCCTACTGTGAGTCATTGCAAAGTATTTGTCCTTTCTCTCCTGCTGGAGGGCAATCTCAGTGAGAAATGAGGGTCAAGGCTAGTGTCCACATCTGCCAGCCTCTTGCCAGTAATGCCCTTCAAAAAAAGGCTCCTTTTGGAGTTTTGGAGAAAGCCACCTTGCAGCTCTGTTTTGGCAGACACGCCAGCTCCCTATCACTCCCAGACTGACAGGGCAATTTCAGTGGCTAGGGGTGGAAATGGCTCAGTGTGCTTGTCGTACAATACAATACATACATACAATACCATACTATGTCCTGTAGCATCTCAGGATAAGCACACCATTATATGGGACTTGTGGATGACCAAGGGCAGCATGTGCCAAGTAAAACTGCCTCTGCAGCAGCTCCCTGTGCCAATCAGCCCCTGAGGATACATGTATGGGGATGTTCACATGGATGCATGGGGAGTCACCCTGGGTATTGTCTAAGAAGCAGGAGTAAAGCCTGAGCTATGCATATGAGTACTCACCCTGTTCTTCGAGTATTTGGCCTGTTCTCCCTGAGCTCTTCATGGCTGTGGCTTTCCTGTTAGTCAGATCCAACCTGGTTTGAAGCTTTCTCAGGTTTCTCTTTGCAGTCTGTGGCCCAATCTATCACTAGTTTGCTGCAGCAGAAAACAAATAACCTGGGAAGGAACCATTCAAGGCAAAAATGGGTCCATGCACATTTATGATCAACGAACACGTCACATTTCTGCCTCCACAACTAAAGTGAACACACCTAAGAAGTGAGAACAACCTCAATAAAAGCTGCCATGTAACGCAAAACTTTTGCTTCTTGGCTGAGTGCATCCTGTGATGGTGTTGATGAATTTATGCTCTGCATGGCTGTCACACTCTGAATGACTTGGATTTCTAATGTCTGCTCTAATGACCATGCTTGCTTTCTTAATTTGTTCCCTTCCCTTCAACTTTATTGGAAGAATCTCTGAACTTAAAAAGTATTTCATTCAGCCCCAGTTCCTCCTTCAAATTTTGACTCAGGAATTATGACACATGGCTATGTCATCGACCTTGGCAGGTCTGTGAGGACTTGCAAGAGCCTGGAGGGTGCTTACTACTGCTAAGCATCCATTCCCTGAGGTGTCCAGTGTCCTGACAGTGCCAAACAATGAACTTCAGTGAATCTCTGGCTGAAATGACTCGGCGGAGAGCCAGGCAGTTTTCAAAATGCCTGCCCCATCCTCCATCTTTTGGAAAGTTGGGGGTGGGGGGAGGGAGATGCTGTAGAGGCAGAGGTTGGGTTGAGGGTCCCAGCTGCACAACATTCTGATATATGCAACCAGTTTTTCACAAGTGCAAAAAATCCCTCTGTTCCTGCATTATACATCTATATGTACTATATACCTCTACTCACTTCTTCTTTTGAGTCCCTCCCTACATATATGTCTGATTTGTAGTATCCCTTTGTTTGAATTGTAAACGTTTCAGAGCAGCAATCATGTCTCCATCAGTGCCTTGACTAGAAACTTACATGATAGATTGACTTAAAACCACTCATCTGCAACTGAGCTATCTTAGGCTTTTGCAAGGAATGAACAACCTGGTTCCTTTGAAAAGTTTTTCTTCATGAAAAAAGTATTTCCCGACACTTATATGAATTTGAAACCTGTCGGTATCAAATATTTTAAATAATTCATTTATTATTTACATATTTTGAGGGGGTTAGCTTAATTTTTAGTACACATATCTACACATAGATGTGCAGTTGAGAGAAACTTCCTTCATTACAGGAACATTTATAAATGTATGAAACAAGACCTTCTCATTAATTTTCTTGGTCACTACAGCCAGGGTTGCTGGGGAAAAAAAATACTGGGAGATTCATAGTAAAAATCACTAGAATGGACAACTTTTTAACTAAAAAGAGTTCTCTTGTGGCCACCCTGACTGAGCTTTGAAGTATGTCCTTTCACATACTTTGCCTCTCCCCCATCCTTCTTACTCCGTGATCGGAAGTCTACCTTCATGGAAAATGAGTTCATCAGATTTCAGTAGTCTCCTGACAAGCCAAGCATAAAACAAAGAGAGCTGCTGCTCCGCACCCACATGTGTGCTGCCGTTCTTCAGGAAATGATAATCAGAGGCTCAGGGCTGACCACAGCACTGTAAGAAGTTAAACATGTGATCATCATCAAATACCAAAAAACGTCTACCTGTATTATGTTAAGAGTACAGAACCCACAGTTGTAATTTTTTCTTGGCTTGGAAGCAAAACTGGGGTTTGCCACAATCATTCTGAGTTCTGAATTACCAAGGCTCAAACCAACGTGTTTTGCTGTGTCTCTCCACATGCAGCCCAAATTAGCCCTCCGGTAGGTGCCTGAAAATACCATTTTTCTTCTTGACTGCAATGTTGTAACAGTCCTGTTCTGCACAGAAGATAAGCAGGAAAAATTATGCATTAATGGGATTTGATGGAGTGTGAGCTCAGTTTCCCCAGTGCTACCAGAGTAAAATTTTCTTGATCATTTAATGAGTTGAGAATAATTTTTGTTGCAGCGCTGTGAATATAACCCAGCTACAAGTGGAGGGTAGTTGTTGCGAGGAAAAAATTGCTCATCTGTATGATAGATCAGTGTCATCTGGAATTTAAGAATTGAAAATTTAAGGTCAGAGGGCAGCTGACACTTGATTTTGCTCTCTCTCCTCTATCCATGGCTTTGATCATGCTGCATCTTTCTGTGTGCCTGGTGCTCAAGAGAGTACCCCAGGGTCATGGCCTGTTTCCTTGTCAAGAGGTATAAACCTACTGGCCTAAATAGCTGAGGCCCAAGCTTTAGCAGGGGTGGGGGCATGAAGGAAGAGGGGGAGAGCATTTCCTTCATGCTTTTCACTTTTCCCACATAACCCAAAGCAGACTAAACAAAACCAGTGTGAAATCTCATGGCTTGATGCTGCTATGGTTATATTTTTTAAGCTGTCATCCGTTCATTTATAGTTATGTTTATTCCCTGAATTTACAGCTTTTTTTTAGTCTTTTCTTGCAGGGAGGTGCAGGGGGAGGTCGAAACCTTTTGAAAGGGGATTGCAGTAAGCAGTGCCCTATGATTAAAGCACTGTGTTTTTCCTTGATGCCGCTCCTCCGCAGCAGTGTCACACATGGTAGCATTTAGGAGCCCTTCACAGCTGAGGTGTTTCAAACACTAATGAATGGAAGTTTGGTCGTATAAGGCAGGCAAGCTTTAAGGCAAGCTTTGCTGAATGGTGTACTGTAGTGGCCTGGGAAAGGAAGAGAGTTATAAATTGTGTCAGTTAGCCACCCAGACAAAATGAAGCCATGTGGAAAATCAAATCTATTAAAGTATGAAGACTGTTATAAGCTGTTTTAAGCTGGTCATTCTTCAAAGGTCTCAGTTGGCTGAGGGGGCGAATTCCTCTTCTTCCTAGATCTTTTTCACGTGCTGTCTTAGGCGATGATGTTCAGTGTTTGATAAAAAACAGCTTTCCATTGACAGGCCCTTTTATGAGAAATGTTAGTTGCCCCCAGTTCACCACCCATGTCCTGAAAGGTACTGAACATTTGTTTAAAAAGCAGAATAAGACCATCACATTTGGTCAGGCTTGCTAAAGGCAAACATGAAGCAGCACTATGGCCAATGAGGAGGAGAAGGCTTCCCAGAGCAGCTGCTTAGGATTGCACATATGCTCAAAATGCTTTCCATTTTCTAGCTGCCCATGTCTGCTGGCCATAAAAGGCCTGTGACAAAGCATGGCACATCTCCTGGAGTAGAAGAAAAACCTGGCATGACAAGGTGGGGAGATCACAGAGCAGGGTACCTTCCCTTCCTCCCCAGGGTGGCTTCTTGAGATGTCATTGGAGCTGTAAAGAGTATTTATTATCTCAAGAGGTAATTGTCAGCTGCCTGAGGGACTGGTGAACTGGCAGCCTAAGATGCATGGTCACCACGGTATTTATTATTCCTATTTGTGTGTTCTAGGAAGAGACGGAAGAAACATCCTCACAAGAGTCTGCAGAAGAAGACTAGGAGATCACACCATGCAATTTCTACCTCATCAGCAGTTGGGTCTTTTGAAGGGAGAAGACACTGCCTTGACCACTTACTTTCTATTGCCATGGTGTTTCCACTTTTGCCTGGGGGAAAAAAAAATCACATAACCTTAAAAAGGATTTGACTAATCATCTTTTTGTAATCCCTTCACAGTCCCAGGTCTAGTGAAAAACTGCTGTAACACAAAGGGGACACAGATTAATGATGCAACTTTTAATTACTGTTTTCTTTTTTCCTAACCTACTAATTGTTTGAGCTGCTAAGTAAGGGTGAATGGGTCAAGAAGAGCTCCAAATCAGGTTTATGTCATTCACTGCACTGCGTATAAACAAGAAACTTGTAACATAATCATTATAATGGGCATTGAAATAGGAAAGGCTGGGTGTGTAACACTTACGCCTTGCAACACTTCCAGCAACCCACTCCCTACTTAGTGAAATCCCTGGTTTAGAACACCAAAGATAGGGGATAGATACTATTCTTTTTCTTTTGTAACCTTCTTGTAGACTTGTACTTGATTTTTTTTTTTATTTTAAAACTTACTATTATTTTGGGAAAAAATATGAAAGCTGATCTTTCATTTCATTCAGCTAATAATCAGAAGGAAGAAATCAACATGGAAAAGGTACTTTCATTTTGCAAAAGGGAAGAAAGACAAAGATACGTTGTATAGTTACGGATACAAACATATCAGCACAAGCAGTAGTAAACAAAATGAATAGTCCTTATCATCTGGATAATAGGAAGCCAGGGAGTTGGCTTTCTTAGAGCCAGGAGTTTTCTATGGAAACAAAAATGACTGACACCACTCTTAGGCCATTTCTTTATTGATAAAAGTGTTTTAAAACATATGGAAAGGTACCTAGAAATTAATCACACATTTATCTGGACACAGATAATCTAGATTTTTCCTTAGTTTCTACTAATTCCACTTGCCCCGTACCAGTATTTTGAAATAATTGAATCTTTCCTCATTACTCATCAGCCACAATATAAGAATGAACACCATGTACCTCAGCTAAGCTCGTGCATTACTTTAAGCAATGTATTTTGACATAGGATGGTTCACTGAGCACGTCTGTGCCAGTGGCATTTCTCCATCTTTTCATTCAAAGCAGCACTTTTAGCACCAGATGCAATATTACCCCACTATTCAATACTACCTCTGATTTTTACAAATAACTCAACAGACTGATAAATACATGCTGCTATACACATTCAATGCAGGAAGTTTTTACTGGGTAGTTAATCATGAGTATCTGCATTTTCCCCTTATTTCTATTTCAACCTTTTTTGCAGTTAAGGAAGCAATGTCTTTTTTGTGTTTCAGCATGACTATGTGTTTTTCTTTCACTTGGTTTGTTTGATTTTTTTCTTTTTTTTTTTTTTTTTTTTGNTTTTTTTTTTTTTTTTTTTTTTTTTTTTGTGTGTGGGTTTTTTGGTTTTGTTTTATCTTATGTACTTACTCTATTCTCTGCTAGACTTCTGTGTAATGTACTGTTAACTTGAATATATTTTTGTATTGAATTGCTGATAGGTTTGTGAGGATAATTTTCTTCAAGGACACTACATGAAAGAAAAAATTTAGCTGTAAAGTTTAAATATTACTGTCCAAGTTTGTACCTCAAATGAATTGTTTAAAGAAATGGACTAATTGATTGACAAAGACCTACCTCCAGACTTTAAATGGAATGAACTTGTTATTTTCAGCATTAGTTTTGAGACGTTTGAAACAGTTAGGACTGCAACTAATCCCTAATTCAAAATTATTTTTGTAAAATAACTTGTGGAAAATGAACACATTTTAAATTACTTTCATATTAAAAATAAAAAAATGAACAAAAAAAACCTTCAAAGAAACTTGAAGCTTTGTAGGTGGGAAGAAACAAGCTCAGCTTTTGCATAATGCAATCACAAATATGTGTTTTTTTAAAAAAATTAGTAGATTGTAAGAAAATACTTGACAAGTATTTTCGTGTATTTTACACAAATGTGATTTTTTAAATATCTTTCAGCCAGATTTATTTTAAATGCTTCTTATGTAGAGGTTTTTTATTCTCCCCTCTCTCAATTTTGTTGTTCTTTCTATCTGTCTCCCCCCCTCCCAATTTCATTTTCTTTATTTCTGTTTTATTTCCCTTCTTCCTCTCTTTCCTAGTCAGTACTTTGTACCATTGTATTACTAACTGGGCCAGGGGTAGTTTCTCAGGAAGGCGTCTGTTGGTATGGCTTTAAAATGGAGCCAAATGAAGTTAGAGATAACAACTTACTGGCTTCTTCCAAGGGGCATGGTCAAGAAATATGGACCTCCACAAAAGACTGCGCAGGGTTCAGTGATGGAAATTGCTGGGAAAGAGCTGATTGGAATATTATAACCAGACATGATAATATCAAGTGAAAGAGAAATAATCCTAGCTATAAAGTAGCTCTAACAGGCCAAATCCAGTGTCATTTGAAGGCAGTAATAGGAATTTTGCTGACTTCAAAGGGCATCAAATCAAGCCTTAGCAAGTCCCTTTTGGGGTGTGAGGGGTTTTTTTGCATTTTTTAAAACCACGATATTCAGTGGATGACACAGATATAATTGCTCTGTGGGTGTCACTCTTCAACCTCTGAGAGACTTACCACTCTGATGAACTGAATCTTACATTTTCTATATATTGTAGTACAATCAAAACACATTACTACCTCTTAGGGCCTACTATACCTCATTTTTTTCAGACTGAAAAATTGCATGTGGCCATTGAGTCAGTGAGAACATCATAAAATTTTTTTATATATATAGTTTATTTTTGTGGGAGATAAATTTTATACGACTGTTCTTTGCTGTCATTGGTCACTGCTAATTATGACTGGACATGTAACTCTTCTACCATTTCTGCAAGAGAGGTGTGTTTGCAGGAAAAAAAATTGCTTCAAGATGTTGAACTACAGTTTACTTTTCCTTTAGAGTGTCTTCTAACTTTTTGCTTTGTTCTTCATGTAGAGTTGCTGTCTATGATTGTACTTCAAATCGCTTGCTTGTTGAAAATGTTTCTTTAATGGTTTATCACAGTCTGTTCAGCACAATAAACATAATAGCCTCTGTGATCCCCATGTTGCTTGATTCCTAGACTTTTGTCACAGTTCCATAAAATGGGTAATAAAGTTTGGTCACAATGACCAAATCTGTAAAATCTTTGCATGCAAGTAGTCGTTTTTCTTTGGTCCCAGCACCATAGGCATGTGGCTGAGAAGTTAATTTGCTGTTAGGGACCTCAGGGGTGGGCACTTAGCAGAGCTACACATCTTAGGAGGCTCCCCAAAAGGTAGCATACCTATTCCTGGCCCAAGACTTGGTGTGCCGAGCTAAGGGCCAAACTGTGCACCTGGGGACAAGCAATCCTAGCCACCAGACAGGAAACACCATAGCACAGRCCAGGCTGATACTGGTTTTGTTGCCTGGTCTCAGATTCACCTCTTGGGGGTCTACCAAGATGATGAGCTTTGTYGTTTTAGGCAAGATTGCTGTTTGCATCCAAGTTCATGGAATTTCCATTATTCAGGCATTAGGTCAGAAAGAGCAAGTACTCAGAGCAGCAGACACAGGGATATGTCTGGATACTGTTTGGGGCACAAATTGGAGAGCTCAGGAAACTATTAAAACTCAGCTACCCCCAAGACTGTCGCAGGTAAGTTGGCAGGATTCTTCTCTCTTTTATTAATTTCCTCTTACATGGTCTCTTGGCCTATTACACTGAAATTTAAAGTCATAGAATCATAGAATATCCTGAGTTGGAAGGGAGCACCATCAAAGTCCAACTCCTGGCCCTGCACAGAACAGCTGCAAGAATCACACCGTGTGCCTGAGAGTGTTGCCCAAATGTTTCTTGAACTCTGTCAGGCTGGTGCTGTGGCCATTTCCCTGGGGAACCTGTTCCTGGGCCTGATCACCCTCTGGGTGAAGAATCCTTTTCTGAAATCTAACCTAAACCTTCCCTGACTCAGCTTCATGACCTCTTCTGGAGTCTTGTCCCTGGTCATGAGAGTGAAAAAATCAGTACCTGCCTGTTGGGGGTTGGGGGAGATTTTACTCTTTCCCTTGGTGGAGAAAATTTTTTCCATTAGCATGTTAAAGGAACCTGGCCTGGGCAGCTCCCTGGTTTCTGATTACTCAAGACAAAAGAGGGGGTAGGGATGAATAGTTGTAAGTTGCTTTGTCCTTGTGAGGAGCCACTCCTGCTTGCGGGCCAGAAGGTGGAGGAGTAAACTTCTTTTTTCTCCGTGGTGCGACCAGACCCTGCACTCCGACACTGCTACAGCTTCCTGCTTCTGAGAACAGCACTGAGAACCGGAACGCAAACGGTGAGCGGAAGTTTCTTCCTTCACCCTTCTCCCACCTGGGATGACACTGCCGCTGCTGCTGCCGCCTGCCTGCTCCTGCAGTTGTCGCGACATAGAGAAAAAGGCCACTCCGCCCCCACTCCACCGGGACCATGTGGAGGAGGAGGGCGCCTGACTGGACAAAAGGACTGAGACTGAGTTTCGTTCTGTTTTGTCACTGTTCTTTTCATAGCTGATGTTGTTCTTGTTTGTCTTGTAGATATATCAGTAAAGAACTACTATTCCTAAACCCATAACTTTTGCCTGAGAAACCCTTAATTTCCAAATTATAGTAAATTGGGAGGGAGGGAATTTTCAGTCTCCATTTTGGGAAAAAAGCTCTCACCTTTTTATTTTCTGGCAACACTGTCCCCTAAACCAGGACACTGCCCCTCTGCTTCCTCTCTTGAAGAAGCTGAAGACCACTATGAGGTGTCCCCTCAGTCTCCTCTTTTCCAGGACAAAGAAGCCAAGTGATCTCAGCTGCTCCTCACACGGCTTCCCCTCAAGGTCCTTCACCATCCTCACAGCCCTCCTTTGGACATTCTGTAATAGATTTATATGCTTTTTATATTGTTGTGCCCAAAACTGCGCACAGGACTTAAGGTGAAACCATACAAGTGCAGAGCAGAGTGGGACAATCACCTCCATCATCTGATTAAGTCTGTGGTGCATGTCCATTGATTCATGTTGGCAACCATTCCTCTCTCGCCTAAGGGGATTGTGCAGTTATTATTTCCTGAGATATGTATGTTTACACATTATTTGTGTTCACTCATTTGAGACTCTCCACTCTCAGTGTCTGTCTTCCCAAGGGCTTCATGACACGTTCCCTTTGGCCTTAGTTACTTGTAAAATAACCAAAATAACATCACCAAAAAAGCACAAAGTAACAACACCCATTCAGTCCTGAGTCAGATGTGAGTAATTGCGTTCATCACATTATATGTCCTCTTCTGCTTTGTCACCCTGCTTAGTGGTATTAAAAGATCATTCCAGTGTTCAGTCCTCCTGGTGGTCGTCTTCCCTGTGGTTGCCATCACTTGGCTCTTCCTGTTATTTTATCTGATGCTCCAGCTGTAACCCACCCACCTGATGGGTCAGCCAAGTGGCTGAACTTCTGCTACTCTGTGTTTAACTCCCCTCTACTTCTTAGTCATTCCTCCAGTTTGCTTCACTCCCACTTCCCTTCTCAGGGCATCTTCCAATAAACTTCTGCATGCTTTATTCCACGGTGAGAGTATTTGTGTGTATAAAACTTACTGGCTTCTGCAGGATCAAGGCCTGCATTTGTCTAGCAGCCAAGAATGCTTTATCCAAAATGCCTGTGGCAGGAGTCATATTAGGTTTCTGTTTTTGCTTTCCTCTGCCATCACATCTCATCCACACAATTATGGGGAGGAATTATTGAAATCTGGTGCTGCCAGTGCCTTGCACAGCTGTATAATTGTCCATAGCTCTTTTCAAAACCAAACCATCTGGTCTGGTCATCATTAGAAACAGGACCCAGAGCAATGGCAACAACATGTTCTCCCAATCATACAAGAGAATTCAGATTTGTCATGCCTAACAGTTCACCTGAAGTCTGAATGATGCTTTTCACCCCAGCATCTCTGCATACAAGGATATAGAATTTTGCCTCTCAATTTTTCCTTCTTTAATGTCCCACCATCTTTGTGATTACATTAATTTTTAAATATACAGAAGTACTTAGGCATTGTCATGGTTTAAGAACGGCACTCCTGCTCCCTCCCTCAGGCCCCTCCAGTGAGAAACAAAAGGCAGAGATTATGAGCTAAGAGCAATTTACTGGGAACAGCAAGGAGATAAGAAAGTAAACAGTAACAGCAACAATATGAATAATAACAGTGTATGACAGAGGGTGTTTTTGCATGCAAATTGCTCACCCACTGACCTGATGCAGCATGACCCTGAGACAACTAAAAATGGCAGCTGGACCCTCTGTGCACCTGCTTTTACTCTGACTGCAATCCCTTCCTCCTCAGAAGAATCTCTTGCTTCCACCCACCAGTGATGATGTGTGTGATACAGAACAACACAGCCACACCACATGTCTGCGGGTCTGCACCCTCACAGCTACTGAGAAAAATTAACCCTGTCCTTGGACTAAACCAGGTCAAGCATGTAGCCTTTACACAAATAAAGGTCTGATTGCTTTATGCCTTCTCTTTTCAGAAATACTACCAGTTGAAACTTCATTGAACAGGTTGTCTCCAGAAGTTGTGGATACCTGGTCTCTGGAAGTGTTCAAGGCCAGGTTGGATGGGATTTTGAGCAACTTGGTGTAGTAGAAAGTGTGCCTGCCCATGTCATGGGGCTTAGAATCAGATAATCTCTCAGGTCCTTGTCAACCCAAACCATTCTGTGATTCTGTGATTTATTGTATCTACTTGCTCTGCAGAATGAATGTGTGCCATTGTGTTTTAAATACCTTGTCTGAACAACACAGACATGGAAACACTGGAAGTCAGACTGGACAGAGTTCTGAACAACCGGATCTAATGGAAGATGTCTCTGCTCACTGCAAGAAGCTGGACTTCTAAATGTACCCTCCAACCCAAACTGTTCCATGATTCTGTGATGCTGTGATCCTTGCTGTCTGGACTCTTTACAACAAGCAGAGTCAATATAGCTTAATGCTCTTCCTGCCTGGCTCCAGGATCCATGGGCTTTGTGCCATGTAGGACATGCTACTGATGGGGAAACCTCCATCCTCCTGCCACCCCACCTCACTCATGAGTGCAAAAGGAGGGAGCATGCATTCCACCTTGCTTCCAGATGTCTCTGGCATGCAGGTCTGTTCTAGCTGAGTTGCTGTTCCAACCATCCTCATCCTTCAGTTAGAATGATGAGCTCTGCTGCTCTGGACTGATTCTCCTCCATGTGACAATAAGGTTTAACATGACTTTTTTCCTTCACACCTTTTACTTCCCTTTGCCATTCAAACAACCTTTTGGCCTATTGGATATGTTTCTCACTTCGTTCCTTCTCATTTGTGATTTAAGGCTTTTCCCCTCCTTTATCGCTCTAAACTTGTAGTGCACTTGTTCCTGTATTCAAAAGAAAGAAATCATCCTCCTGTAATTAACATCCTCTGAAGATACATGAATTTAATTATGATTACCTGGAAGATAACAGTCTACTGTTAGTTAAGACTGCTTAAGTGGGAAGCAATCTGCCTGTTTACTGTAAAATGAGACTGCAGATGATTTTGCCCCAAACCTGCCACATGGCATTACAATCAGCTTTTATCTGCTAGAAAAAGGGGAAATTGAAACATTAGCAGATAAGACACAAGCCTTAACAGTGCTTCCCTACTGAGATTGAACTAATTAAGTGCAGCAAAAACATTAGCATTGTCACATAAAGGAGCAGCTTTGCATTGTTAATAATGGCTAGGGTAAAAGTGGAGCTGGAATCCAAACATATGCTACATTAAGGAATGCTATTAAAATAATCAGTGAAAGAAAATAACAAATGAAAGTTGGGCGGATCTGAAAAATCAATAGCAGGCAGAAACATTAATTAGCCAGAGAGGAAACTTAGCAAAGACAGCAGTCCTATCAAAAAACAAGATTACATTACATTATACATGAATGTCAGCTACAAAGTATTATGTGGGACCACCAAAGATTATGATTTTAATTGAAAGGGGTTTTAATTCAGAAAATCTATTAAACATACATAGTCCCTCAAGGCATTTTGGTCTTAGTGCAGGGAGGAGGAAAAAAAATAAGCACATTTTTATTGCACTGGAACACATTTGCCATAAAAAACAGTTTGAGCAATATTTCATAATAAAAAATAAAATTTAAATCAACATTTGAAAACAAATCAGCTCAGCAGATACACTGACAGAGCTACTTTGGTCCTACATAACAGTAGAATACTGTCTTTGAAGCTACATCATAGTCTAAGATAAGGGTTTTTCTGAGGCCTGATATGCTCAGAAGATGTTCACAAAGAAAGTGCTGCTCCTAGACTGCAGCTG
This sequence comes from Turdus rufiventris, assembly GCA_013186435.1. NCBI lineage: Eukaryota > Metazoa > Chordata > Aves > Passeriformes > Turdidae > Turdus > Turdus rufiventris. Next base: position 2,305,724 of record PYHW01010552.1, read on the forward strand.
CACTTGGGTCCAAGACAAATAAATGTCTATCAAGGGCACAGTTAATATGATTATTTTTGCCAAAGGTTCATAGCATGCACAGTTTGGGATAGTTTAGGCTTGGTATTTTTATCCCAAGAAACAGTAAAGTCAATGAGATTCAAGCCCTGGGGAATATCATCCATTGGAGCTCCCCATGTGATCTAGACTTTTGGTGTGCCCACATGTGGCTGTTGTGTTGTGAGCAACACCCTTGAGATCCACCTCACTGTCCACTTATAGTCCCCACAGGTCTCAGAGGTACCACTGACTGGTCAATAAGCTACCCTACATCTCTGCAGAGAGAAAGGGATCTTGCCCTAAACAAAGCTCTGTGTGGCAAAACTAATGATATAGGACTTGTGTTGGATCACACATTTCATAAACCCCACTCTCACTTTTGCAAGCAGTTTACAATCATGAGATGCATCTCTGTTTGGTTTTTGGTATGTGTAACTATACAGCAGGACCATAACTGCATCTGCATCTTTTCAACATTGAAAAAAAAAAAAAAGATATTTTTCAAAGGCTACTGGTAATCCTCCATCACTTATGTCCCTGTCACACTCAACAGTGTTATATTGTATTTACAACAGCAACACAACAATTGCATGGCAGAGGATGAATGTCAGAAATTTTGTGTTATCCAGACTAGTAAGGACACTTTTTTCATAAAGAAGGTTCGTTTAGTGCATCATTATTCAAAGGTTAGGGGGAAGACCTGTTTTCCACAAAAATCTTTAGAATTAAATTGTTTCATCAGCACTTGTCTGTCCTTCCTTCTATCTTCCTTCTATCAGAATTTGACACAAAATTTTGGTTTGGTTATGTGTGAATATGTTTTACATGAAAAAGTCCCCATCTTCCTTAACCAGTACACACAATTAAATACTACAGCACTTGATTTCAATAGGAAATAGGCTTAAGAGAGGAAGATAGGAAGATTTCATTTCCTATGGAACACAGGAAACATTTACAATCTTATGTCTCTTCCCTTTCCCTTAACAACTTCAAGGCTATTTCAATTCTTTTTGGAAATTAGCCTTGACCTGTAAAGGATGACCTCTACTATTGCCTTCTCCTCCTGAAGGCTTGACTAAAATCAGCTTGTAGTGCACAGATTTACCTTTGCACTTCTCTGAGCTCTACTTTATGGAGAATCTCAAGGCCTTAAATAAACTCTTAGGACATGCAGCCCTGAAAGTAATTGGTCATGGATCAGTAATGGCTTTTCTGGTAACACAAAAACCTGCAAATCATGAATAGCACATAATAGGCAGAGTTCAGGGTACACACAAATGACAGATGCAAGGAAGAAAACAGTGATGGGGAGGTGGGTGAAATCTCACTGGAGTTGCTTATGGCAGTGAGTTTTAGGGATAATTGATCTATTTCATGGAAGTGAAGACCAGTTAAAGTTGCAACCTCTGCTCCATACACAAAACCTAGTGAAAAACATTTTATTTCTTTATTTTACAATTGATTTAGTAAATTACATGCCAAAAAAAAAGAGCTGCAAGATGTAAACAGAAGTGGAGAAAAGAAAGACAGAGTGGGTCAAATAGCACAATGAGCATGGCCAGAAGAAAGCTTGGTGAGAATGCTTTTGGCCCAAGTGCTGACTTCAAAGACTAAACCTACGAGCAAAGAAGGTGCGTGTGGCTCTGCTCCTGCTCCCTTCAGGAGACCAGACTCAGGGCTCTCTTCATGAAGAGCAGGCTTAAGACAAGAAATGCCCAACTCAATTTGTCTTTCTAAAGGGAAACTACATCCAGGACTCTGAAGTTTGGTTAATTGCTTGGATATGAAAAGTATTCAAAAACAGCCCCATGCACATATGCAGAGCAGAGGGCATCCCAAAGAGTATCAGCAGGTTGGAACCACTTCCCCTGCTCACATCAGCTGTTTGAGATGGAAAGCTGCTGATATTGTGCTATTTACATAACCTGCTTTCTTTCTTTATGGAAATTCGGAGGCTAACACACAGCTCTTAGTAAACGTAACATTCTGGTTTTTGCTTAAGTATAGCTGTCAGTTACTGTAGAAGATTAAAAACGAGGTAACAGATCAATAAACTGTTTGGAAGTAACCACTCCCTGTCTGCCCCAGGCTATCACAGGTGACACAGCAGCTCCATTACACTCTACAACAGTTTATTTGAAATACTCCTACTGGTAAGATCAGGGCTTCTTCTGAAGGCCTTTGGAAGCTCACAGGCATAGTGCAGTGTAGAAACCTCACTTTGGATGATGCTGATCATCCTGTTCCAAGTACCCTGAGGGATTTATCAGGGTCTGGTCTTGAATCTGGCCTCACTTTAGTTCCTTCCATAAAGCTACTGTGCAGGACATGGAGTGTTAAATTGGTTTACATGAGGTTTCCCTTTCACTCATTGCTGTGAGTTTCAGTAAAACAATCCAGTAGAAACTAAGCAGAGAAAATCCAACCTCCATCTGAGAGCTTCTCATTTTTATAGTTAAAAACACCTGCACCAGTCTCTCTGTTTTGCAATGGTTTTTTGAGATGTACAGACATGATTTTACACTGCTGGGAATATGATGCATAGGGAGGTATAGCTACAGTCACTTTAGGTGAGTGTCTGTCTCTGTTTCCTACTGACAAAAGTCCAAAGGCTTCCCTGCTCCAAAGGGACAGAATTCCTCATCCACAGGACCCTGCAATAATGTCAGCAGCGCAAACCTTTAGGATAGCCTGTTCTTACCCACTACGTGCACAAGGGCAGTTCAAGACATTTTGAGACCATCAGTAAAACTAGTGTTTTCAATTGAGAAAAAGTCCCACCAGCTAAGAAGGGCTGACCCCAGGAAGCTGTGGGATAGCAGTAAATACAAAAAGTAAAGTGTTTGGTGTTGATGAAAAGTTAGCATGTTTTTCTTCAGTTAAATGTCAAAAGAGTAGCCAAATTAACAGGTTTTCTGCATTTAGGCAGAGGTCTGTGTCACCAAGCTTTAGTCATTTAAAACTTAGATGTCTCATCTAAATTTTTCATCAGCCAGAGGGCAGTTCCTTCCTTTCTAAAATATGGGTCTAAGCTGGGTGGGATGAATCACTCATCCCTCCCTACTGACTGTTCAGGAAGCTGAGACAGTGATGTTAACTTAGCTCAAAAGAAGTGAATATGGGTCATTTCCCATTACCTTGCTGAGCTGAGCACTCCTACTCATGAGCAATTGCTCTAACCCCTGCACTCCTCTTCCAGATGTGTCTCCAAAGGCAGATAAGTCAGTTGTCTTCATCACTTGCACAATGTAGGTGCATAAAAGCCAGAATCAGATTCAGGCTTTTTGTCCCAGTTTCACAGAAACAATTAAGTGCAGACTGGGAGAGGGACAGGGTCAGTATAGAGAGTCATGTCCCCTCTGAGCCAGCACAACCCATTGCCTGGAGCAGGCAGGCATTCCTACACCTGTCCCTTGAATGTGACCTTCGTCAAAGGCTACGGTAAGGTTGTGGTTTAACCCCAGCTGGCAACTAAGCCCCACACAACTCACTCTTCTCCAGTGAAATGAGGGAGACAATCAGAAGAGTAAAAGTGAGGAAATTCATGGATTGAAATAAATAGAGTTTAATAGTAAAGCAAAAGCCGCCTATGCAAGCAAGGTAAAACAAGGAATTCATGCACCACTTCCTGTAGGCAGGCAGGTGTTCAGCCACCTCAAGGAAACTGAACATGATGTTATATGGTATGGTATATACTTTTGGTCAGCTGTGGTCAGCTGTCCCAGCTGTGTCACCTCCCATCTTCTTGTATATCCCTAGTCCACATTCTTGTGCAGCAGTACAAGGAGCAGAAAAGGCACTGATGCTGGGCAAGCCCTGCTCAGCAATAACAGATTTGTATTATTAACAGTTTTCAGCACAAATCCAAAACTCATTCCCATACAGCTACCATGGAGAAAATTGGTTCCACCCCCATCAAAACCAGCACAGGTAATTTCAAACTAAGATCTTAGAGGAACTCGTTCCCATCCACAAGTCAGTAATTTCTTTGATGTCCCTAGTACGTTAGGAGCATTAAGGTCACATGTGTTTGGGGGTTGGATGAGATGACCTTTAAAGGTCCTTCCAAACCATTCTATGATCCTATGCTTTGAAGTCCTTCTACACAATGTCATCACACACCTGCAAGGAGATGTTACATGGTCAGTTCAAACCTCAAACAACTGTAAGCACACATGTAAAACATGGAAATAAAAGGCAAAAATGCAGCCATGTTGTCACTACGCTTTCTTACAATTTTGTATTTGCTTATGGTTTGCTCAGCCTGTGGTATAGCACTTAAAAAGTGAGGGGGACAGCATCAGTGGTCACAACAGATACTGGAGGAGTTACAAAATCTGCAGCCTCACCCAAAGGATGGCTGAGCCACGTAAGCAGCACCAGCTGAGCCGTCAGTGGGCAGAGTCGGCGGTGTCTGCTGCTACAGCAGCATGACCACAGTAAATTCTGGGGTAAAATTCTTGAAGGAGCTGTGCAGAGTGTTTTAAATTCCAACAACCATCTCAGCTGAGACTTGCTGCTTAGTGGGTGCACATGTGTCACAGACAGCAAGGACACATATTTCAAATCAGTCAGCAGCTTCTTGGAAAGTTCATCAGTGCTGCTCTTTTTGATTTTGGGGCAGATGACAGCATCAGAGCATGGGAGACTGTGGCCCAAACCTGATCAGATTCCTTCACTTATAGATTTTATTACAATTAAACTTATCAAAACAAGCCACTTCCTGAAATTGAGGAGTTCATTAAAGCCAATGTTCAACCTACAGTGCCATCAGGCTCGGCCCTGCTGCACTGGATGCATGTGCTGGGTTGAGTTTGAGGAAAAGTTACATAAATGAGCATTTGGATGAAGTCTAAACCTCCATCTATGCAGCCCTGTAAAAAAGACTATAAAAGAAGCTTTTTGAATCATTGTCATAACCTGTTCTCATAAGAATAAAACAGCATCAGAAAATAGTAAAAATATGATGTACCTATTTCATGTAAATCCTTTGTAGCAGCTTCCCAGATGGTGTGAATCTGTTTAGCTCTGGGAAATCAATGAAATAACTCTGCCTGATGCCACTGAAGAAGTCAACCAATCAAATTCTGGCCGAAACACTTTCAGAACTTCCTTGTCTGAAAGGAGGAGAGGGAAAACACACTAGAGTTGCAGAGGTAATGTCTGACAGCAGCTCTGTGGAGCTTGATGCTAGTGCTCTAAAGGCCTATCTGAACACAGAGGTTAGACTTCAATGACGTCTAGCTAGAAGGCAAAGGATAAAGGAGGAATGACTGCAAAAGCCACACTTACGCTCATTTGAGAGTGATATGAATGTGAAAAGTTTCAGGCCTTCTGAGGTTTTTTGTCATTCATGGGTTATACAAAACACATTCATGCAGTCTTAGCTATCTCATGGGTTGTGGTATCTTCAAAACCCCATGAAACATTTGTTCTGCCTTCCAGCATTTTTTTGAGTCAGAGCTCAAACTCGGCAGTATGCTCCACACTGAGTGTTGCTATGTGGATACAGTGCTTGCTTCCCCACATGGAATTAATTTCAATAGATGCTATCAGTTCTGTAAGAATAAAAAGTCTCATCTTCTCTCCAGTCTTGGCATGATCTAGGTCAAGAGGCTGGATGCCCACAAAGGCAATAAACCACAGGCACAGGGTACCTCCTCCCTTGAAACCCATTTGAAAGTTTCCTCACCTATACGCTATATCCCAAAATCATGTCTGGGGCAAACACAAGCATGGCACTGAATCCCCCAGCTACAGCCCATCCCTGTGCTGTTCCCAAAACTGTGCACACCACCTCTTCATTCCCATCCTGAAGATGGTGGTGACCTCAGGGCGGGGATGCTGCCATGGGGCTGACCAAGCTAAGCACTCCAAAGGCACACCTGGGAGGTGGTCCTGGCTCTCATGGCAGCCACAGAATCAGCACAACCATGCTCTCACCTTCAGCACTTTGCTGAATCATAACTTTACAATCCTGCAAGATCACAAGAAGAAGCGCATGTGGGAAAGAAAAGAAAAATATGAACAGGAACACAAAAAGTAATATCTAACAACCAGCTATCACTTTCCAAATATTTTTCTTCTATTAATTTTAAGGGCAAAATCATTTGGTGGTAAATGGGGAATAAACTAAAACCATCTGCACCCTGCTAGGAGCTGTCAGAAAGCCAAGCAATCTCTTTGGTTTATAAGCCTGATGTTTAAATCCGCTGAAGCCACTCCAGCAGTGTCAGGCACACTGATGGGAGCCCTTTTCCAGAGCTGAAGAGGCCGACTCTAAGGTTATGGTATTGCTAAGATTAGAAAGGTGCATTAGAGACCCCACTAAAATGATACAGTTTTTGCAAGAAATTAATTGTATTTAGAGATTACTCATATGGCACCTATCTATTTTAGAATAAAAGGGAACCGGGAGGGCAGAGAAGAGATCTCATGTATTGATGGGATAAGATGCCTAGCACAGTATGTAATTTAAACATCAGAGGTCTGGACTTGAGCAGAAAGGGAGGGGAGCAGCCTATAAACATAATTTGAGAAGAATGTCTTAATCCTAGTAGTAGTTAACAGATAACCTAATTGCTGACTTTGGCAGTTTGATCTAAGCAGTGAATACCAGCAGTCCTGGAGGAGGGAAAAGCTTTTTTAAAAAAGGAATAAACTTGAGAGTATGTCCCATCAGCTAGATTTTTGAGATAAGATTAATGAGAAATAGGTTGATTTGTACTTCCTGAGTTTAAAAGTGCAGATCTCCATGGATCACAATGTCCTGCCTGGCTGCTAATGTTTGCATTTTGAAAAAGCACTATTTTAGGAGAGAAAGTGTTGCACATTGGGATAGTGCAAGAGTATTTTTCCAGGGAAAATCTAAAATGTATTTGCTTCATTTTAAAGCATTGGAATTACTTGGGGAGGAGAGAGAAGGATCAGCATTTTTGCTGCTAGGTACTGAAAACAACTCATTTGGAGATTTTGGAACTTTACTGAGACAATCAGCATTTCAACGGATATAAATATATATAAATATATATACCACTGATATATATATATATATATATATACTAATTATGATTATACTATATATTTAATAAATATGGATTTGTTATCAATGAGTTTAAAATTTTTGTCCTATTAAGCAATCTTTGCAGAGGATAAAAAAGGATGGATTTCTTTAATCCATTTTAGATGTCCAGACACTTTCTTTCTCCTTGCTCATACCATGTAGCAAAGGGCACATAGAAGAGTTGAGCAGCCCTCTCTGTATCCTTCAATATTCTTCATCGCCTGCCCCTTGCATCCTTTCCTCACAGAGGAAATAGCCCAAAGGCAAAGTGGGAGTCGTTCTGCTGAGTTTCAGAGTCCTGAGTCTTGCCTGCAGTTCTTAGGACAAAGCTTGAGTACATACAGAGATTTGCACTAAACTCCAGGCATTTTTTATTGCATCCCACATGAATTACAGCGTTTTGCCAGTTATTGTTGCCTCTTTCCTTCAGCTCTTTTTGCCATGCAGCCAAAAGTGGCAGAATGGAAACACCAGAGTGATGCTGGCCACCGTGTTTGTGCTGTAAATCTGTTTTCATACAGCACCTCATCCAGAGGCACAGGTCCATAAGCAGTGCTGGGCTTTGCTGAGATGTGTGCTGCAAACAGGTCACCCTGTGTTCACCCAGCAAGTGCTGCCAGATCAGGACATGGAGGAGAAAGGAGATGTGTGAGACAGAGGAAGGAGAAGGCAACTTACACCAGAAATTTTAGGAATCGAAGGGGACAAATAGAAAAGCAGAAAAGGTGTGTGAAGGGAGAAGAGATTGGAGTTGAACAGCCTCATTAGCTAGGCATACATCTGTGCTGCTGCTAGGGGCAGTCTGGATTTTCCCAGTGAAGATCTTGGGTTCTACAATTACTCCCAAAGATCACCCCTTTGGATATTCAGGTAGCTTCCACAGGACAACCTCCTCAGGCACACAAAACTGAGCATATATCCCAAGCCATCAGCATTGGCACCCTGAAAAATTTCACAGCCACATTTTCACACCACTCTGAGCCTGGTGTCATGCAAAGCTGCTGAGTGCCATGGAGAAAGATGCTTTCTGCAGTGCCTGTGAATAAGAATACAGCCCTCAGCTGGAGAAAAATGTTTCTATTAATTTCCAGACAAAGATTACCAAAATGCGGGGAACTCCAAAACATGGCTCTTCTCTATTTCATCCTGTAGAGCCATTGCATGGGAAAGAGAAATATTTATTTTAAGGGAAGTTTCATTTCTTTCTTCAGCCCCCTTTTGATGGTGCATTTCCTAGAATAGGTGCTTTTTTGTGGGCCAAGAGCACCTGATTAGCACTTATATCCCCTAACCTACATTAGGTATTGCAATCAAATTAAAATCTCACATCAGTTTCTCTAGTCAGCATGAGCAGCCAAAGCCAAAAGGGGAAGGCTGAGAATCAGCTTGCACAGCACCTGGTGAGATACTCCCTGGATATGCTATGCCTCAGCTTTGAGACACCTGGGTCAAACCTTCATTCAAAGGCTTTATTGCAGGATAAAACCGAAGAAAATATCACCCTCCTTGCCTGAGTTCTCGTGTGATCTTCCACACTGGCCAGTCTCTCTTTCTCCTGCATCTACAAAGAGAACTATCCCCCATGAAGCTGAAGTGTTAGAATACAAAAGCAGCAGCACTTCAGATCTGTGTGCTGTAATACACTGTGTTTTCATTATTGTTTTTATTCTATTTGCTTCCAGCAGAAAAAACCCAGAAATTTTAAGGAAAATAATTAAAACAACATGGGAGCAAGAAAAAGTACAGATACAGTGAAATTCTCTTCGTGAATTTTATTAGCAAATTACAGTAACAGCAATTTAAGTACTAATTATTGAGAAATAATCTTTTTACTCCTAATTTTGTGCCCCTGAGCACAGCAGAAATCAGCACTGAAGAAAACCATTAGTTCCACATCAATCTGTGATTTGCGGAGACATGCAATAAAACTGTATTAATCTTGGATTACAGCTAATTGCCAACTCTCACCCTCCTGTTCCGTGCTTGGTTCCTACCCTGGAGTCACGGCAGCTGGGGACTTGTTTATAGCCACAGGGTTTGTGCTTGTCTGAACTGGGTTAGCGTTCAGAAAGGCTTGCATAGACTTGCTGTAGCGTTCGTCAAAGCTTTGTAAGTACTGAAGCACATTAAATCACAGGCATACTTCAGAAGGCCACAGTTTATAAAGTGTGGTACAAATGTAACCAAAATCAGTATAGACTTCTCTATGTTAGAAAGCATCTTTCTAAGCCTTCGGGGATGCAAATTATTTTGTTCTGGTACTCAGCAAGTAGACTTGTTTTCCCAAGTGCTCGTAAAATTACAGATCCAGCATATTTATTGAATAAAACTATAAGCCAAAAATCCCTTTTTGTGAAGGTTTATGAGCATTTTTTCAGAGAAGCACAAGTCACAGAACAAAGACCAAAGCACCTCACTGAAGAGAAAAAGAAGTTAGTGGGGAAAAAAGAACAGCATGTTTTAGGTGGGAAGCCTTTTGAGGGCATTTTAGAAAAAGACCTTAATGAAACATTAATTACTTTATCCCAACAGGCAGTGTGTATAAATACTAAAATTTCAGTTTTATTACAAATGCTGGTCTCAAGGTACCTTAGCAGTCATGTTGTAGAGCAGTTTGAAAGGACACGTAGGACTTCGTACTAATGGTGAAACCCATCAGTGCTTTTATAATAAAGAATAAGTCTCTGAGTTTTGCCTGTAAATTCACCTGACCCAGGACTTTCTCCTTCCCTGCAGAGAAGAGGGTACATATTACACCAGGTGGTTGAGTGCTGCCCAAATACAGGGTGAGTGGGGGAGACATTTTTCATGGGTGGGAGCAAGAGACATTGGGAAGTGCTATAAGAAAGGATGCTGGGATGCAGCTTTTTCCTAGGCTCCTTCCTGCTTCTGTGCTAACAAACCCAGGAGAGGATTACCTGCTGCCCATCCCCAAAATACATCCCCTCCACCCTTGCTGTGTTTTGTTGCAACCATCCAGGTGATGGGAGCAGAGATGTTAGTGGGGTCACCTGATTGCTCATGCACATGGAGGGACCAGCTGCTGGGGGATCCACACTGCTGACCAAAGCATGAGGGCAGCAAGAATGCTCATGACAGTAGCAAGGTCCAAAGGTGGGAGTGATAGAAGAACAGAGCATATCTATGTTTTCTGATTTGCATTTCCCATAGAACATTGGTTCAGGAAATGCATGTAGTATCTCACATGTGGTGGGTTAGGATAAAGCTGTTGGATGCCTCCCACAGATGATTTAGGAGCCTCACTGCAGGCAAATTTCCAGTCACTGCCAGTCTCTCACACAGCTCACACACCCAGTCATAAGGCCCCTGCTGAGGACGAGTGGTGAGCTCAGTGACACTTCGTCTTTCAGGGCAGGAGGAAAATCTTCCCTTTTCCCCTCACTCTCTGCAGCATATCTGTCTCTACCCTAGGCCTGCTGTGGTGTGTCCCCGTGGATCTGCAGCAACGGATCATGCTGGAGGGACTTGAATCCACATCAGCAGGGACAGCAGCAGGATTGCTCTGTGCGCGATCTGTCACCTCAGCACAGAGTGACAAGTACAGGTCTGAACAGATATGTCTAAACACAGCTGTGGTACCAAAGTCATGGCACTCACCTGCGTGGGGTAATTTGGATTCAGGTCCCTAGATGATTTCTGGTTTTTCTCTCATGACTCAGTACTTGGCAACTGCTCTGGACACTTTGTAAATGCTAATCTCGATATGCTTAAGCATTCACACACCTTGCTGACATCTTCTGGGAGGGACCAGGGATAGACACTGAAATATCAGTGGTCTGGCTCTCTTATGCCCTTGGAATGGCACCACTAATGTGATTCATAAAGGGATTTCATATACAACAACATATTCCTGAGTATATCTGGACTGAACACATATTGAAACAGCTAAACACACACCAAACATGGCCAAGAAATGCTTGATCATAAGTACATCAGTTATGGAATAGTTTCATAACTGTGTGGGATCTGAAAGTTTTGAGGAGAAGAATTTATGCATGGGATATTTCATTTCAACTAGTAATCAGAAAAATAAATCACGTTTCTGGTACTACAAAATTTTAAAACAAAAATGGGGATGAGTGTATTATGGGATGAGAGGAGGATGAGAACACTGAGTCACACTAGAGTTAGCTTTAAAACATTTCCAGCTGAAGCAGCTGAATACCATTGTCTTAACTTGGCAATATGTGCAGAAGATGGCTCTCACCAAGGATGAAAGGCTGGTTACAGCCTGCCACCAAGCATGTTTGAAAGGGTGTCAAGGTCTGGATTGTCACAGTTAATAGCAGTTTATTCCAGCAGGGCTCAGGGATGGATGCACCTAAACATGCCCCGGGTATCCTGGTCTCCATAAACCACTAAACTCCTGTGTCAGCCCTTTGGACCAGACACCCCAAGGGTAGATGTTTGTTGCCATGAGCCATCAGCATAATTATCAAGTTATCATTATATCCAGTCCACAGAGTCTTTGTGGCATTTCCCTGTGAGCTGAGCTAGTGGGACTGCCCTGTGCAGCCAATGCCTTTACTGGAGACCACTATTTTTTAACATATTGTAACACTTACAAAGCACTTTGCAACAATAAATCTTTCCATTATTTGTGACATTTTCCCCACCTGCTCTCTTGGTGTGATAATACACTTTTAAAATAAATATTATCAGTTTATACCTTCATTAAAATTCTATATATGCTCTTCTATGTCCCCAAGGCATTTGCTGAAGTCATGATTGCTACCAGTGCGTGACGTAAGAATTCAAGCTCATAAACCCATTCATAGACACTTTGCAGCATATGCCGTTTATTTGGGCTTCCATTAAAGGTATTATTTTGCCATACTTTGCAATCATAAAACAGTAAATAATTTCAAGGGATTTCTTGATAGGTGGTTTGTGTTTTAAATGGACTTGGGCTATGTGGGAAATTGGTGGCAAAAATGTACCTAATTGAGGCATTGCTGTATCTGTCTTCTTGACTCTGGTTTCAGCTCTGCAGGTACATTGCTCCCTGCAGGGTGATTTGACTGGGGTGGAGAAGGAAGCTCTTGGAGATGACAGTTGTCAATACAGTCATCAGCAAAAGGTTGCCAAGGGCTTTCCACCAGACGCAGGGCAGGGAAACAAGAAACCATGGGGAATGCTCGACTCACCGTGCTAAACACTAAAAAGACACAGAGCATACTGTTTCATTTTTCAGGCAGTTTTAGTTTTATTCATCATTATATTGCTACCAGAGATAAGCAGAAAACAGGTAGACCCACATGTAGGCACCAAATTAGGTCCCTGATGAAAAGCAGAACACATGTTTACTATGAATTTGATCCATTTGCCATTTTTAGTCTAAGTATTTCTGAATATTATAAACCTCACCTTCCTGCTTCCTATGAAAGAAAGTTACCACACTGCAGACATTGAACTGAATAACCGAATGCATATGGATAATTCCACTGATTTCAATACAATATGCACTTCTGGAGACTAACGTGCATTTAAAAAGCTTGTAAATGGTGGCTTACACTATCAGACTTATCTTTCAACAAGATTTAATAAATAGCATTGCTAATACGGTCACATAATTCACATAATTTTTCCCCTTCCCTATTTTGGAATGAAAGTATGCATAGTAGAAACCAAACAGAAATATGGTGTATCACTGCCCTTCTTTAGCCACATTGCAGAAATGTTCATTGTAAGCCAACATTTTCCTCATTTGCCTTTGTTGCAAAGTGTAACAGATGAATTTTGTGGCACTAAATCGTAAGAGAAAACAAACAGCTTTTAATCAGAAATCCAACACTTACTGCTGGCACCAAATGCAGCATTTCAGCAGATAATTAGTGCATTTGGTGTTTGCAGCTCCAGATATATTCTCATTAGAAACTGGTTCCAAACCAGCATGCTGCTCCAACAAAGGCAAGTTACATACAAAGGGGACACAATTCTAGTTCTGTTGTAACTGCTGGCAAACTCCCACAGATTTCAATAATCAACTAGATTGGGTCCAAAATGCAGACATTAGATATACCATGAAGGAATGACTGTCTGGAATTTATTATGCAGCAGATATGCCACCAAACTGGAAATTTCACATAGGGAGAGGAAAAAAAATCACATTGTGTATTTAGCTCGGATAGGTTGGAAATGATGTAATAGAAGCATTATGATTTATAACAAATTTATGAGCTATGCAGGCAAGCTGTTCTCTGGGGATATATGTGGTAAATGAAGAATACCAGTGGCAAATAGAATTTACATCAAAGCAATCCTGCAAACCTCAAACACTTATTACTCTATTTGTGACCTTTGTTAGTACACAGAAGTAGAATACAGCTTAGTGTAATGTTAACGTTTACATAAAATGAAACATTTCTGTTTAAACAATTACTGAAAATGAGATTAAAACTTTATGTAGGCTACACAACGTGTATTTTTGACATTGTGCACCGTTGTTTAAAAGTAAGCTGCTTTTAAGGGAAGATACAAGTTTATTGAATCGCTACACTTCAGTGCAAGGAGTTGCTTATCTGATCAAGTACCTGTGGTGCACCTCACAGGGTACTAAGTGAAGTATGTGTAATGTGATTGCAGGCTCAGGCAGGTCTTCACCCCTTCTTTGTGGATGTCAGCCCACATAGTAGAGAGTACCACGTCATTCTCTCTAATGGCAAACGCCTGCAGAGATATGGATTTCTCTATGCTGCCCCTGAAGTCAAGTAACTTCATGCCCCTAAAAGGGCAACAGTAGCAGTCTCAGGGTAGTTTCCAGGGAAGTTTTTCCTGATATTTTGCAGGTTTTGTATTACCAGTGCTTGTCTGTGAAGAAATACTGTGTAGTAGAAATACAGACAACCTCAGGGTAGCTCCCTGCATGGCAGGATTTTGTACTGGCACTCAGCAATGGAGGAGTATGAAGAGAGAAAGAGGGCTAGAGGAGTAAGGAGGCCTTGGCAGGGCCACGAAACAGGTCACTCTCTCCTTTGGCTTGCACAGCTTTTCTATGAGATAATCAGCAAAAATATTTATCACCTCACCTCTTTTCAGCAGGGCTAATTTATTAAAGTTTCCTGGGCCTTGCACCAACCCACAGTGTCCAGGAGACCACAGCAGCTGCTAGGCTGGAGCAGTCCTGGCTGTGCTCCACCAAGGGAAATTCTGACCTGATGCTGAGCAATCAGAGGCTTTTCTTTTGCAGGTGATGGATATTGCCCATCTTGCTCGCATGGGCTGAGCTTTCCTCAGAAAATTCTAGGAATTCTGTTTCCTTTTCCCCTCATTGATTAAGTTCTCTAGATTAAGAGGTATGTCTTGCCAGTGATGCACTGGTTTGCCCAAGTATCACTGGATCCAGGATATGCTCTTTTTCTAGGCATGATCAGGAGTTCAGAGTAGAAAATTGGACGCCTTTGAGAACACTAAAACACTGCAAACCCTGTAATGATAAACTATGTCTAAAGGAGCATGGTTGTAATGCTTCCTTGTAGTAAATGCACCACTGGGTCAAGATCTGGGCTCCCCGTACAAGACAGACATGGACATACTAAAGAGAAATTCAGCCAAGGGCTACAAAGATGATGAAGGGATAGGAACTTCTCTGTGGGAAGGATGTGAGCTGGGACCGTTCAGCCCAGGGAAGAGAAGGCTCTGAGGGAGGATATTATTAGTGTGTATAAACACCTGAAGAGAGGGTGATAAGGAAGACAGAGCCAAGATCTTTTCAGTGGTGCCCAGTTATGGGACCAAATTGAAACATAGGAGATTCCTCCCAAAAATTAGGAAACACTTTTCAGTTTTGAGGTTGACCGAACACTGGTGCAGGTTATTCAGAGAGATTATGGAGTTTCCCATCTTTGAAGATATTCAGAAGGCACCTGGACACTCCTCTGTGTGGTCCTGCTTGGGCAGGGGCTGGGTGGATAAGGCATCGTTCAGAGTCCTTTGCAACCCCAGCCATTCTGTGATTTAGCGATAAGCCCTGACAGTGTACCTCATTCAGAGACCCTGCCAGCATCTTGAGATTCCCAGTCTCTTTGAAAATTTCTAAAACACCAAGTCCTTTACATACCTACATATCTTAATATCTGTTTCTGCATTTTATCTCTTTAAGCATAAGAAAAGCACTGTTGCTTTCCCTTTTAATTTTCACATTGAGAAGAGTGAATTGGAGTTGTGTTAGATGATCCCAGACTCCATTACTTTTAATAGAAGGGAATATATTTTAAAATATGGTTAGATATGATATATCATAGGATCATAGAATGACTGGAGTTGGAAAGCACTTTAAACATCACCGAGTTCCAACACCACTGCCATAGGCAGGGACAACTTTCACTAAAATCAGGTTGCTCAGAGCCCCATCCAACCTGACTGTAGTGGGGTTTTCCCATTCATTTGTAGTTTTTCTCACCTCACCAAAAATCAAGCCATTTAAACCACCACATTGACCTTGAACACTTCCAAGGATGGGGCATTGGTGTCCATTGACATCAGTAGAACTCAACTGTTTCTGAGCAGCAGGAACACAGTGAAGGATGTCTGCTTACTTACTGCAGCTGTTTTCCATGGAATAAAACTCTGACCTGCTGTGCCTTTCACATGGAAGTGGCAATATATGGTCAGAAAATCATATGTTCCAACAAAAAAAAAAAAGCAAGCAAGAACCAATGTATATATGCCTTATTCTAAACCTAAAGTATTCCCCTGAAAACCATAAAAATGGAACATTGAAAACTACCTCATCCCCTACATCTCCGTGTTTTTCTAAAACTAGAAATACATTCTGAGAGAGACTCACACATTTTTTTAGCAGAACCTCCTTGATCACCTTTCACAGGAGACCAACAATAATTCATTTTGACCACACAAGTCAAATTAAACTAACTGTAAGAAGTTTTATTCATCTCCAAGTCCTATAGACCTGCTCCAGGCTGCAAATTCCTCCTCAGAGGAGGAGCTGGGTAGCAATGAGAGTCATGCAGTCAGCCAGTGTCTCCAGGAGCTGTGTGCACCATTCTAGGGAACAAGAATTGAAGGAAACTAGATCAGAGCATTAAACCTTGGTCCCTTAGTCCAAAGAGTAACTGTCTGAGACTGTTATTCCACTAAGATCACTCCTGTCATTCTTTTAATATTCTGTCACCCAGCAGGAGACTGAATAGTTTTTATACACCATGAAAACAATGGTATATTTATCTCTGAATTAATCAACAAAGCCAAAGCAGGATGCTACAAGGGCAAGCTATTCAAACACAAGTGTAATGCTGGATATCAAACAATAGCATACTGTAAAGTAATACCAAAAAAGGGTTTACTCCTATAGCAACATTTAGGGAAAACATATGATAACAATAAAAATTATTTCCACAACCTTTTCAGCACTCGTTCCATGTGGGAATGATAAGTGACACTCCTGCTTTACATTTTTAAAGAAATATTCCTTGCAAATTATACATTACAAGTTTTGTTCACTCAGCCTCTATTATGCGTGTGTTCTCAGTCATTACTTTTCTGAAACATGAATTGTATTATGGACATCAGTGTGCAAACTCCACTCAGGCTTATTTAAAGCCATTTCAAGGGGTTGCTTCCAGCCCTGAGATCTACCAGAACTGAGGGAACAGTTCATTTTGAGCCATCTTCTCCTAGCTGCCATTTGAGCACAAAGATTCCAATTTGTTCTTTTCTAAATCAACACCGGATGGATCATTAAATAACATACGTTCATTGAACAGATCGTGGTCATGATCTGCATCAAGGCCCTGCCAAGAACATATATATGTGTAGTATTGCTCAGTTCTGTGCTCTGGCTTAGATTTTTAAGCCTACGTCAATTCACAGCAATAGTTTTGCAGCCAGAAAAAAGTGGGTGTGCAATGGATTTTGTTTTATTAAAAGATTCTTCCAGCAGCAAGACACATGCCTCTACCAGTAGGTTCGATAAGCAGAAATACTACAGCATCTTTCATTTCTATACTTTTCGTCAGTAGACCACAAAAACTTTTTCAAACTTGGATTACGTCAGTCTTTGCTACGGCCTTTAAAAGAGGTAAAAGTGTATGATGGCTCTGGTACAGATGGCTAAACTGATGCAAAGAGTGCTCGAGGGCATGAATATATGAGCTGCAATCACACCTTTGATGGTAGCATGGACTAAAGACTTGCTCCATCTCACAGAGTCAAACTGTGGCAAAGCTTGACACAAAATCAACAGCAACTCCTTTGTTCTACTCTGGCCTATTTGGGCTGGGTTTCATTATGCTGCTTTCCTCATATCTATTTCTCTTAAATTCTGGACTAGATCAAGCAATGAGATTTTTTTATGAAATATTAAGTCTTCTTCTCAACTCCCTAAATCATTTTTTAAAAGATGGAGGGTTCAGTGATGTTATTCTGTTGCTAGCCTGACCTCACACTTCAGTTAAAAAGGCTGCAGGTTCTTTCTGCTTGCCCCTGTATTTCAAGTTGTTTAAAATAGCTTTTAAATATCAGATTTTTGCTTACAGGAAAAGGAGAAATTTTAGCAGAGCAGCAAAGCACAGAGCAAAGAGACATTTTCCTCCTCTACTTTTCTCTTCCCTGCTCTCAGAGTTACACCCAAGTTTATCTGGGTCTGGGAAGTGTAAGGGAGACTGGGCTTCAATGTTGTAACATTTCTTTCTATATTTCATTTTTTATTTAAGATTTTGAGCTTTAAATCAAAGCCACACATTTTCAAGTGGCCAGACCTAAGTGCCCCTTAACCTTCCTAGCCTGAGATAATCTGGCAAAAGGATCTTCTTCTCACTATTTTTTTATGGTTTACATTTAAATTCAGAATTTATAAGGTGTCAATTTTTTTTCTACTATAAATCAAGATGCCCTTGTCTTTGGAATTAACTCCAAATTGTTGGTCTGGATGTGAACTTCACACTGATTCCCTCCTCTATCCGGGCTGACATTTTCCTATTAATTTCTTTTTCCATTTCATCATTCATTGGCTGATGAACTTATAAATACGCTTCATCTGCTTTTACTTTGCTTTTTAAGCATAAACCAGTACTGAACATGTTGACTTGATTATGTCCAGAGGCAAAAGAGTTGCATGCTTCCTAAGTCACAGCAATAGCTTGAAACTTGACTTTCTGCTCCTTTGGTCCATCAGGATAATCAGTGGGTCACCTCCTTCTACAGCCAGAGTAAACAGTGTCATGCAGAAGAAATGCCATCTTTGAACACTGATTAACACCATCACTGCTCACAGCCAAATGGAGCAGAGGGCAGAAGAGCGCAGGAAAGCGGTAAATAGCGACCAGGTGCTCCCTTGCTCCCTTCCCTGGTGCGTTTCACAGGCTGAAGGATTTTCCCTCCCTGCCCCTCCCAAAAGACCTCTGCCCTCCCTGATTTCTACTGCTGTATGGCAACCTATTCTTTCTGGGAGGTGCTGTCAGTTTTGCCCATAACCTGTCCACGCACTGACATCCCCTATCTAAATTAACACTTCCTTCTTCTAACCTTAGTTTCCAGGTACTTTTCTCGAGTAGAGCCACTTGGCTCAGCTCATGCAGAGGTTTAAAACTCCTGCAAGGATCTCAAGAGGAATTTTCACATCTAACTTTTCTCTGGAGGCAGAGGTTAGATATCTCAGTGATTTCTAAAAGACGCACTTTGTCAGCGTCTTTGACCTTTGCCTGGTGAGACCACCACGGGCTCAGCTTGAGCAGCAGTCCTCACCTCAGCCCTGCCTACAGCTGTAGTGGCTCCCAGTGAGCTCCAGAAGGGAAAGTGCTGTGCAGGCAGCCCATGGCCAAGGGGCTCAGCAGGGTGGCAAAGCACAATGACATGGCACTAAGGCCCTCATCACCTGCAGGAGGAAGCTCCTACTTGGGCAGTGTTACCAAAACTCCTGCAAACAAAAACCTCATACCAGCCAGTACCTGCAACTCAAAAATGCTCAAAATATGTGCTGAGCTGAGATATGCTGAGCTAAGAAAAAGCTGTGTACCCCAGTCTGTTGAAGCTCCCCTCTGCAGGAGGGCAGCAATGAGCTGAAGGGGTCAGGCTGGAGAGGTAATTCCTTCTCCAGTCTATCTACAACCACACTGGAATGGCACACAGAGGTAAGCTGAATGTGGCAGGCTGTGGGAACAAAACACGTCCTGCAATGTGTTATCATGAGCTCCTCTTCTTGCCTCTCTCCTGGAGCCTTTTTAAAAGGACAATGATTTGAAAGTTGCTGTCCTAAAAGAAGAAATGTAAAAGATGTGGTACATTATTCTTAAGAATTGCAGATAAGAATCAGATTGTAAAAAGTGGTTCACTTCTGACATTGATTAAAATTACCTTTTGCATTACATTTACATACACTAAAATTACATTTTGCATTGTCTTCACTTTCCCAGATGGTTTAGAAGATTTTCATCCTTCCAATAAGTTGTGTCTGTTAGCAAACATATTGCGACAACCTTGATCAAATGATAGCTCTGAATGTAAGTACCACAGCAAAAATAACATTCCTCCTATATCAGCAATTACAGGCAGAGAAATTGATCCAAAACCCCAGAGAAAGCACAGAAACTTTACCATTGGTGACAGGGTTTTGGATTCGGTACTCATTTTGTATCAGCGCTGTGCATCAGAAAAGATGATTATAGCTCTTCTCCAAATGATATTTTCCAGGAAAAGCATCAATTCAGCCTCCATGGTATCAGCAGTGCTGCATCCTGCTCGAATAACTGGATTCAAAACATCCTCTTGGAAGCGTGTGATTGCTCCTTCTCTGTTGTGAGTTTGGCAATGTGTGTTTAAGCTGCTGCTGAGAGCTTTCCTCCAGCTTTCATCAAAAGGGACACACTGAGTCCTAGTTCAATGAAAAAATCTGAGTCAAGCTCCTTTTCAGATTACAAAACTGTAGTTTGTTTTACTTTGTTTATATTTAATTACATGACTGATTGTATTCTGATCATGAATGGCATTAAAACAATCTACCAGTAACAGTAAGCAAATAAATCAAGAGTGCAAAAAAATTAAAAATGGGCCCAAACCTCTAGAATTCCCAGATGAAATAATAAATAAATCCCTTGTTCTTCCTTACAAGATTTTGCAGATTTCAACACAAAAGACATATGAAGCTGAGGCTCTGATAGGGAGCTTGGCCCCTCTTTCCACTAGCATTCCCAGTACTGGAAGTTGTTTCTTCCAGCTGCATGTCAGTATCTGTAGCACAGTAGCTTCCTTAAAAGAAACTTTCGAAGGAAAGAGGAACTAGATTTGTGCTATTTATCTATATTTTACTGTGTTGAAGATTAGTTCGAAAGCTCCATAGCTTCCATTGTTCTCTCCCATTCATGTGATCAATAAAAGTCAATACTTAACCCAGTCCCAGCAAAATGAAAGGGGCATTGATGTCTTTCCTAGATAACAACAAACCAGATGCTTTGTGGTACCAAGTTTACCACTCCCAGATTTCCACCCCAGCAGCCTCTTCTCTCAGCACAGAAAACATTCTTTCACCACTACTCTTGGGCATAGCTGCACCCCCATCTCCACCATTGCTTAGGCAGTGCCTCAGTGGGAGGTCCCAAAAGGGACTTTCAGCTGTTTCTAGGACTTTTCCTTCATACAGTTGCTGTTTGCTACCCTCTTACTTCTCTTTGTTCTCCTTCCTTGTCCCTTCTACACCTGACCTCTTTTTGCTGCCCTATTCCCCAAAGCACTCTTTCTTTTCCACTTAGTTGCTCCCTTCCTAAGTAGGACCATGACAAGGGGAGACACCAGTGCGGCTTTTGCCACCATCCTTATCTGAGCAGATGGTGCCTGCAGATTCCATTGCATCCTGCTAGCCTGGGTGAGGGGCCAGCGTAAGTGCAATGCCCTGACGTGGTGGCACAGGGCTCTCTGCAACAAGGGCTCTGAGATCTCACCCACAGGCAGGGCTGTGGCTGCCAGGACAACCCGCTAGCAACAGGATGCAAAGGTGGCTGCTGGTAAGTACCATGACAGCAGATTCCTAAACTTCCCAAAATGCATGATCTGAACAGGACTGTGAAAGCAGCTCAGCTTTGACTGCAGCACTCAAACAGCAACACAAGTATGGCCACATGGTCTGGGATGCAGCACAGCATCCCTCTGAAAGAGCTCAGCTTGTGATTTGAGAGCGTGTGTCTCACCCAACAATATGGTTATCACTGTGTCCTCAAGGGAGACATTTTGGCTTTAATATATCTATAAAGCACTTGTGTGCCAATACTGTGGCTTTCCAACAGGGCTGTTCCCCAGCCATGCAAACTCAGGTTGTGAAATAGCATTAAAATCCTGTGCAGAGAGAGGATCCGAGAGCATTCTCACACTGACCAGAATACGGTTGGCTTTAGAGGGTGGGTGGATGCCAAGCCTGTGGAAAGATTAAAAACACAACATACCCAGTATTGATATGTTCTTGCAATATACAAAGTGCAGCAGTATGTCACCCGACTTGGCTGCTTCACATTATTTATATCTGCCTACGTGGCTGATTCATGTCTCCTGAAAACTTATTGCCACAACCTTGTTTTGAAAGGAATGCAGTGTCCCACTCCCCCAGCAGCTCCTGCCGGACCTCTCCTTGTCCCATTTATTAATTCATTCCTTGCCAAGAACAGCACAGTGATGTAATAACGAAATGTGCTTTGAAATCAACATGATATAAAGGACTTCTGCAAGGCTTCAGGCCGGCAAAGCACTTAAACACACGCGTGACTTTAAGCATGTGAGCAGTAGTCCCGTTGGTTTCAACAACGCTACACATGTGCTTAAGTGCTTTGCTGGATCGGGGCCCACGTTTGACAGACAACTCAGGTTATGCCTTAAACAAAGAACCTCTTTGACACAAGATTTTTAGCATAAAAACTTGGAGTTTTGTGCAACCCTTGGAAGAGTCAACACCGAGCCCACAGGAGCTGATAGAGGGACTCCCATCAGTTTTGGTGATTTGGGCTTTTTCTCTGTGTTCTGGAGCTGGGTGCATGTTGGCTGTTCTGCCCTTCTGATTAGGTAAAAAAAAACAAAAAAAAACCACCATTAGTTTTTGTCAGAAGATCACAAATAAAAATAGCTGGCTTTTAGTGTTTACAGGTCACGTATGTGGTAGCAGTGCAGATTTTAGACATGTTATTCTTGCAGGAAAGTCTAAAGAAATTATTATCTTGTCTACAAATATAGACCTGTCAAGGTTGAACAGTTATGTTCAATGTCATCGTAAGCAAAACTGACATTTTATTTACTCATTTTTACCACCAGAATGTCAGCTCAGCAATGATTAAAGCTGTCAGTAGAATCAACAAATAGTGTAAAAACAGAGAGCTGCCAGTCCAAGTTTCTGTTTCACTGAACATGTTAGTTTGAGTGAAGCTTTGCCTGAATGTTTTGATGGTTTTGTAGCTTATTTTCACTAATTAATTTGCTTGTCTATTATCCTCTGGAGGAAAACAACATAACTGACAAATAAAATGGCTCTCAGTCTGTCAGTCAGTCAGTTCTCCAGAGGAAATCCTGTGCGACTGCTTGTGAATTTCCAGCTGATCTGCAATTTTGACCAGAACCATTTTTTATGCTGTTCAGATTTCTGTCAAGGAGTGGAAAGTCACCTGTCTAAAGAAGAAATTAATCCAGGTTTAATCTCAGCAAGATTACATGTTTGAAAGAAATGACCAGCACTGTTTACCTGCAGAGAGAGACGTATGCTGTAGAGTCTGATGGATTTGCCTTATCTGTTTATTAAAATGAAAGAGGAAGAAAAAAGAGGAAAAACAATACCCTGGGTTTTCAGCTTTCTTCTAAAGCCTCAATGCTTTGCTCAGGTTATTATTCATGTTTTTACACACAAAATTTAGTGATGGAAGCCCTTAAAGTCAGGTTCATACACACAGTTTGTTCTAGTTGCCAATGAGAGAGAAGATTTTTTTCCTTTGATTACATGGACACAAAATGTAATACCACTAAATCCAAGATGCATGAAAAGGCAGATATGGGACTATTGCTCAAAATCAGTTGCCATTTCAGTGTGCCTAGATGAAGAAACATCATTACATTCTATGAACTGTAACCTAATAGCTGTATGATTCGTTTTAATTCACTCACGACAGACATTGGTTTTCCCAAGGAAGGTCTCCATCGACAGAACAAAAGCTACATGTGCATTTTAATAGAATAAAAGGGAGGCACTTGCTGCACCATGTTTATTGAGAAGTTATTCAGGCAAGCAGCAAAGCTGGTTCCACGTGCATGCAGACAGGCCTGATCCTGCAGGACAGTACCTGTGCCCAGGGGCACTGCTCCACAGAGCTGTGCCTGCAAGGAGAGCTGCAGGATGCTCTGCGACACCCCTGGCTTTCGGCAACTGCACTCCACTTCGTGCGCTGACTTGTTGGCAGGACCTGCCCTTTTATCACAATGCTTACATTAGATCTGGTCAAAAATAGATCCTGTAAGTAGGTCACTGAACGTCTGATGTTCACAGGCTGGTTTCCACCGTGGTAGCAGATAAGATTTTTGCAGCTTCAAGCAGTCATACCATAAGTACCTTATGGCATTCACAGCCCAAAGTTTATCTCATTCTTCTCAAAACGTCCAGAAGCCAGGGAGAACTTAATTTCTTTTTTAAAGTCATCTCAATGCTTTTTACTGTAGAAAATCACTTGCAGTCATTACTTGCCATGTTTATAAAATCTCCTGGGAAAAAAAGCCCTCTGCACATCCTAAAACACCAGAAGTCTCTCCTTTTACTTACTGGATTTTACATACAATTACTGAAGAAGATTAAATCTAAAAATTATTCCAAGTTTTCCAATTATGGAACACTCTTTCAATTTCTGTCCACAATCTTGCCTCACTTTTATTCTTGGACCACAAAAGTTGCAATAACATTTATATCATGTAAGCCATGTTTTCGTGTTTATAGCTGAGTATGTAAAAAACACCATGACAGGGTCACCCAAGCTGTTTCCCAAGAAAACTTGGGTAAAGGTTGGGTACAATTTTCTTTGTTTAAACTCCTCTTTTCTGTGCAAAGTTTAAACCTTTTTCTCTGGGAATAAATTTTTACAGATAATGAAGGAGACTTTTGTGGACCTGGTAAAATCAGTTAACAGTTTGGTAGTAATACCCATTTGTACCAGCTATCTACAAGCCGATCAAATGCCAGGGATGAGTAACCAGCAGTACATTTTATTCTCTTTTAGGGGACTCTTCTATTTGGTTACAGGAACATCTCTAATTTTAACAAAAGAATGTCTTCTGAAGTTGTCTTTCAAAGCATTCTATTTCAATCTCCTGTTCTCTTCATTTTGTGTGTCTCATGATTTCGTGTTACTGCTGCACTTAAGGTGCAGTGTGGTCTGTAGTGACATTGTTCAGCAGAAATCAAGTCTTCAACAGACTCCTTTGCTTCCCTGTGCCTTCTCTCTTAACAACAGGATCCTATTCATAGTAAACAGCCATTTTCCAGCACAGCTTTTAAAATTTTTTTCTGCTATTTTTCTTAAAAAAAAAAAAAGCGAAGGGAAGAAAAAGACCTCAAAAAATTATTTAGTCTGACAAATGCTCTAACAGGGCACACTTGGCTTTACCCTAGGTGACCACCTACTCAGTAGGTATGTAAGTATGGGAGGACAACATCTGGCAAAGGCTTGTGAATTACAATTTTCTTTTGCAAGTGGAAAACCATATCCTGCACAAGGTCTCAGTGGGGTTTAATGCTGTCAGAGCATACAAGGTTTGTTTTGATCTGTTATGGAGTAACACACATAGCTTTCAGTTCACACTAATAACATCCCCGTGCCTGGGGTATACACCAATCCAGAGGCTACTAATTAAAGGTTAGAATTAACCAAACACAGTTCCTCTACAAAACATATGAAACTTATTAAAACTTAAAAGTGACGGCTGGTTCTCTGTATAAGTGAAGCAAAGAATGAAAGACTATTGGGGAGGGTTATTTGAGCACATTTTATTTCAGTATATTAAAAATTTCCTCTGTGTGTCAGTTCAGCACATAACATTTTAATGTTTCATGTGAAAACACAGCAAACTTTCAAAGAATCAGTTATCAGTTCTGCATAACATAAAATGAATCCCATTTTCAGTATTACTCATAAAGCTTTTTATGTTATTGTGATCTGAAAGAGATTTTTTCGGAAGTTCATCCTTTTAAAAGCAAAGCAGCACCACAGTGCTGAGACACCTTATATTTATTTCAGTCAGGCATTTTGGGACTAACCTCATCAAAAGGGCTACTCAGACAAATGGGGTGTGCAGCAGCTATTTTAAGCTTGTGATACAATTTCAATTATTAAGGCATTCCTGCACTAATGGGAAATAGGGGGAGTGACGTACGTAACTTGTTAACTTTTATTCTCTTCACTTCCACAAGCAAGACCAGAGGGTGTGCTATGAGTGTTATGCAATTTATGTGCCCACTAGATCCTCCTATTTACATTTTAAAAATACCCTCTCATTAAGCCCTCCGATGTTATCTATGATCTTTGAAGTAAAAGCTTTTGTTGCAGATAGGCTAATCTCTGTTGGCAGAGCCTCCTTTCCTCAGCAGCGAGTGTCTTCAACATGTTGCAGCCTGTACCCTCAGCCTGAAAATGTCTTCACGTGATGCTTAATGAACTCATTACCCTTAGCGCTACCGTAATAAGATAGCTTGTAAATGTATTTATTTTTAATTAGGTCTATTCAGCTGTGTGAATTGATTTATATAAAACTAATTAATTAATGTAATTGAAAACTCTGTAAGGATAGGGGTTCACAAACTTCTGTCAAATCCTTCAGTTACCACAATCAATTAAATGAGACCTGGAAAAAGCAACTTTGAAGCTGGTAGAAAAACTTAAAACCTGTTGAGTAATAATAGTTTGTATAAGAGTTTTTTTCTACAACAGTAATTTTTCTCACTACTTACCTCAGTACAAAGAAAATAAGAGGTAAGAATTAAAATCTGCCCTTGTGAGGTGTAAAAAATTGGGTTAGGGTCCTATAGCTTCTGACTAAAAGATAAGAGCTGAAATCACTGAATGTGGATGTATGTTATTGAACTGTGCACATGTTGGTTTACAACCAACCCAAACCTTGCTCCCACAGACTTGCCTTTCTTTTTTTTTTTTTTTTTTTTTTTAA
>PYHW01010552.1:2332024-2375864 GCA_013186435.1 Turdus rufiventris
TTTATTCTATTTGGCACAATTTAGGTGGTATTGAGCATGTACAATAATGCAGGCTGTGAATTATCCTTGCTGTACTCCTTAAGAATATCTGTGGGGTTTTTTAAAAAAGGTACAGTAATTTCAAGATTATAAGGTGCACCGGATTATAAGGCGCACTTCCGGGTGTTGGCAAATTTCCGAACTCTTTTTTCCCATATATAAGGCGCACCAGATTATAAGGTGCACTTCCAGGTTTCGATCTAAATTTTAGTCAAAAGAGTGCGCCTTATAGTTGTGACATTATTGTTATTATTTTGTTTGAAAGTAAACAAACTATGATTAGTTGCTGTGTGTTAGTAGGAGAAGGAAAGGAGATCCACAGTCACGGCCTCCCCTCTCCCACTACCAGTTCAGCCTACAGGTACCTCGTGTCCTGGACTGATGTCATCTTGCCCTTCAGATCAAGTCCCTGGATTATAGAATCAGTCAGACAGTGGCATGCTCCATGCTCACAAAGCCCCTTGTCAGAGGTAAATAGGGCCTGCATTGCCAGCTGATTCCTTGAATAGCATTGCCAGCTATTCCTTCTGGATAGCTATTGGCCAGCTGGACCACAGGTAAATTGCTGTGCTATGAGGAGCAATAGAAAGAAAGAGACAAGGTAAGAACCCATTTCAAAGTGTGTGTCCTTCAGGAATAAGTAGAGTGCTGGGGCCTTCTGCTTCTGGCTTTCACAAGGACACACACAGTATATGCATCATATACCTACCATGAATTAATACATGTCCAAAATAACAAGAATGCTGTATTGCAGCCTGTCAGATTTATTTTTGTGGCATGGCATAAGGATGTATCCCATCACATCCTGTGAAGTTTGGTGGGAGCGTGCATCAAACATGTGAGGGTTCGAAGCTCCTTTGATAACATTCATGTGAAGGAAACTTTGGCTAAATAAACTCTCCAAGGCCTGGAGAGTTGGGAGTCTGACACAAAGTATGTACTAGTATTCAGCTCTGTATTCTGCCACTTTCCCACTTAATGATTTAATTAAAAATAAATAATATTAAAAACTGTCTTAGTGGGGCTTAGTATAGAATACAAGGTTTGTTTTCTGTCCTCAGCAAGGCAAAGACATGTTTACAGCTGATGTATTAGTTATTATATTGACACGGTTTTCCAATTCAACAAATTCATCTCATAGATGATAAACACTGTAATATGTAATAAAACCTAAATGTTCAGTCAAGGTCTTTCTGGTAAAGAATCAGCTTAATGTGCAATAAGTTTCTGGGGGTTTTCTCCTTTTGAGATATCAGTTACATACTGGGAAACAATCAGAGGTGTATGGTGATGCATATGTTTTTTCTGCACCAAAAAACAAACAAAACAAAACAAAAAAAAACCAAACCAAAACAAAAAACCAACAAAAAAAAAAACAAACCCAAAAAACCAAAAAAACCCCAAAAAAACCCCCCAAACTAAACCATCTGGCCTCCTAGCCTGAAAGAAAAACAATTAAAAATTATTATGCAACAGCATTCTCAGCCACTATCATGCAAAGCAAACTACAAGGAATAGTAACACTACTTTGTTCATTTTCAGTTGACATTCTCTCTCATAATTATTTCTACCATGCAGAAGAAAAGCTAGCAGAAATAAAGTGGTAAGATAAAGAGGTACACAATTAGCAGGGCTGAGCTGCAAATCCCTTTGATGGGTATTCCTTATCTTCAGGATGAGCTCTACATGTCCAGCTGAGCACACAGTCTGCAGGTTGTCTATAATTTTGATTATTTTTCAGATGAGTGTGCTAAAACCTTGCACAAATTGCATCTATGGAAGCAATAGTTCCAGCTGAAGCTGGCTTTACAGCGCAAACTATGTGGTATATCCTCTAAAAAAATAAAGTACTCTGCCTCTCCTGCTCTTCTAGCCACAACATTGGAAGAGCACATACATGAAGGCAGACCTTATCATCACAGATAGTTCCAAAGATGTGACTTTCTTGCATTTCTGTTTTCTCTGAAGAGAATTTCCAACCAGACCCTGAACTGTAAACACATAAAACAGTTTTGTTAGAAAGTGCTTACCCAAATGTCTCTGAATGTACCATAAGCCTGCCTGCTTAACCTCTCAGAGGCCACGATGTTTTGTAATAGCTAGATTTCACCACAAAGAGGATGTCAGGTGGAATGGTGAGGACTTTGGGACAAAATCTGAAGGAAGCCTGTGTAATGCCCAAGGGATTGGGAGAAAGAGGTGAAAGAAGAGACTGAGCATTTCCAGGATGAATTCTAAATTTGGCAGCACAGTAATTCATACAATCTATATTTGAAACAATACTGTAACAGCAGCTACTGGGAAGCACTGGATAATGTCCAAATGCCTAAAAAAAGCTAAATTAAATTCATGGAATGGAAAGCTCTTGTGGTCATTTTTCATAGGAAATAGCTCCCATTTCAGTCTGTCTGAATTGCTGAGGTAACTGATATTGTGCAGAATATGTACCTGCTGACACACAGGGTTCAGGTGCTGCCCTTTGTTTGCCCTGCACTGCTCCACACACTCCCACCATCCCCAGCTCACTGGCACTTCCATGCCAGAGCAATACCACTAAAGCCTTCATGGGCTCCTCTTCATTAATTTTTATTTTCTTTCACATCTTCTTTTTTTCTGCATTTAATAGACATTGGGAAAATCTTTTCCAGCTGATTATGTTCTTGAGAGTTATAACTGCAGCAGAGCTGATGACATTTTCCACCTCTGATTGCAAGCCAGAGATGAAGGTGAAAAATTAAACTCCATTTGAATTCAATACCTGCCCCTCTAAGGTGCCCACCATTAATATTTCACCATGATCTTGGCATGCTCCATCACAGAGGTGAGTAAGGACCTACTCTCTGTTCCCAGGGAGACTGTATCGAGGGAAATTCTTCCAGAGTGTCCAAGGTAGTGCTGAACCCACTGTGAAGGTATTTCTCTCGTCACTGAGGCTGTCTGTGCTTCCTGTACCAATGGATGTTTTTTGCTCAGTGGCCAGTGCCAGGCTCAGATCAATGGATGGGGTGCAGTGGGAGAGGTGGATGAAAGATGGTGTATCCCAGGCACTGCATCCTGTGGTTTGTTTTTTGGTTTTTTTGTTTTTTGTTTTTTGTTTTTTTTTTTTTCCTTTATCTACAGATTAAAATAACTTTATAAACAGGCTTAGAAGTAGGGACCAGACTAACAAATTCCACTGCTTCCAGTCAAGGTTCTTCATTGTACAATTATATATTAGAAGTGTGCAGATTCCATGAGGTTTGCGTATCTCTGTGCAACTTCAGTGGGGTGCTTTTTTCTAGAACAGCCTAAGCCTGGTGGTCAAAGCGCTCAGAGGGCCATAGAAGCTAAATCTCTTGAATCCAATCTCTTGAATCCAAGAGCACCTGGAGCACACATCTCCCTCCTTCCTGGGCAGGTCGCCAAGCCACATGGTCACTTGCAACAAACAGCACCAGTGCTTCAGGAGAAACCTATGGTTATTATGGTGCTTACCTCTAAAGATTGCTTTTTTTCTGCTAAACCTCACTTTTGCAGATATTGTGCTTCCCACATCCATTATCAGAAGGTTCCTTGCTGAAGACCTGGCCTGGGCAACCACAACTTTCTTCAGTCCCCTATCTCGTGTGACTACTGTGGTGTTCAACCAGGGCTTCAGCTAACCACTGCACTAACCTTCCAGCATGATGCAAAACTGGCAGCATCTCCATCCATGTGCTGAAATTCCCAAATTGGGAACATGCCAGAAAAATCTGGGGCCTTCAGTGTTCAATTGAGCTGATAAGGAGGGAGAGGAACTTCTTAAATTTCTGTCAGAGGTGTAATCTACGCTTCAGGTCCCAGACTCAACCCTTCTAACTTGAGGTGCTTACTCAAAGTGCCCAAATTAAAAGCCTGGTCACTTCAGGGTCCTTTGACAGGTCCTGAAAGAAAGAAGGAGAAAGAGAACAGGAGGCTGTGGGGGTTGCTCTCCTTCTCCCAAGCTGTTAAGGGAAGCATTCTGCTTCCAGTTTTGGGGACTGCCACAGCCCCATTTAGGGAGGAGCATGACTCTGGCAGTGAAACCACCCCCTGAGCCTGGCATCACTGATCCCAACCTCCTCCAGTACTTCAGGCACACAGACCCTTACCGCAAAAATAATTTTTCTTTCTTCAGAAGAGGCCTTTCTTGGCATAACAGATGTCTCAATATAAGCAAAATTGATCAAATTAAATTCCAGCAAGTAAGGGTCTGCCCTTGCTTGAGGAGTGCATGACTATGTTCTTCCTGCCAACTCAAAGGTGCACAAACAGGCTTTCCTGCAATACCCTGCTGCTCTGCAAAACCCTGCCTGAACAGGACACAAACTTCCATCACTCACAACATTCAGATAATTATTCAGCATTTTCACCAAGGCCCTACTGGGTGGCGGCCCACCACAATTTCATTTTTTATCCCTGCACATTTCCTTCCCAGGAAGCCTCCACCCACCATTAACTTTATTTTAGATAATGCCAAAATAAACAAAGTTGTCTTTTATATATATATATATATAGAACATTCAAACTTTCACCGCAAAAACCACCTGATGGCTCAATTTTCACTCTTCTTTAAAAACCTTGCAGATAACTCATAGTAAATACAAAGGCAGAAAATACTGATTGCTACACACAGGGGATGCAGAATCTGCAACTTTGCCTTAAATTGACTGGTTTCTGTCATCACTATCGCCCAAAGAAAACATCATGGCACAGAGTAAGCAGTTTTAAACAAGGGAGTTTTTGAGGGTGATAGAAATGTCGAGTGGAGGATGAGCCAGCTCCTCATGTCCTACCAGCTACTAGAAATAAGAGGAGCTTTCTCTGCTCCAGCTTTGTGCAGGGAACGGACGTAGGTGTCAAACTGGGAGGGGAAGGAGTGTAATAACATGGAATGTATTAGTAATATGTACTTAGAAATCATAGTAAGGCTGAATCACAAGTTACTCAGCACTTTCCCCATTTATAATCTTGAAAGCTTGTTATGACTAATGCAACCGGCACTAACCTGGCTCAGTATAACTCTTTAAACAAACACAGACGCTGCTGGGCCAAATCACTGTGTGCCAGGACTTGCACCACCTAATTTGAGATGCCTGGTATGAGTACAGGAGTCTAGACTTTTTCCCTGGGTGCTGAGGTCCAGAAAATGGGGAGAGCTAGCAGTCTTTGGAGGTGCTCCAGAAAAACCCAAGCTGAGGAGAAAGATGGTTTAAGACGTGCATGCCATCACTCCCTCTCCTGTGAGCTCAGAGGCCAACCTCTCCTGTTCAAAAGCAGACCAAGTCTGCTTTTTAATGCCCTTAATAGCTAGTTGGCAAGGGCAGCTATGTTTGTTTTTTCTATACAGCAATGCAGTAGCAGAAGTGCTCATCTAGCATGTGACAGATGTGAATTAAACTTCCCAGTTTGCCTGCAGCAGCCCAGGCCCCTGCCCTCCTTGCAGATAGAGGAGCCAGCCATCAGGCAAGATGTGTGAGAAGATGTGGAGCCTGTATTCCTCCCTCCTGATGAGCACAGAGATGTACCAGCTCCTTCCTTATGAAGTATTTTCCATTTTTTTTAAGCAACAGGGTTTGCCCCGGCAAAGGCAGAGCACATGGGAAACAGGTCTGGGGATGAGTCCCATCTCCATGCATGGGATACCCACAGGACAGCCAGCACACAGAAGCACACTACCCACCCCACCCTGCTGCTGCTGTTAGGCATTTAAAGAGCTCTTGCTGGGTTAGTGAGCAAACTGGTTTTTTTGGCACAACATGGCAAGGAGAAAAGCCTCCTACAAAGGTCCCAGAAGACCTTCAGCCCAAGGCAGATGCCGGGATGCCCAAGCCTCTCGGAGGCCACCTTCCCTGTGGTCAGGGAGCTGAGCTACCCCTGCCTAGGGTTTGGAAATGAAAACTGAAGAGCTTCCAGAGTGTCATCCTCTGCAGCATCAGCCTGTGAAGGAGTGGAAGACTTTAGGCTCTCAGCCTTAGAACACCATCCAAAATTCTTCCT
Source organism: Turdus rufiventris (assembly GCA_013186435.1). Lineage (NCBI taxonomy): Eukaryota > Metazoa > Chordata > Aves > Passeriformes > Turdidae > Turdus > Turdus rufiventris. The sequence continues at coordinate 2,338,061 of PYHW01010552.1, forward strand.
AATTCCTGTTGGAAGTGTTTGGACTCCTCGTGAACCTGAGCTTTAATGATTTACTGCTGCTTACCTTTCTGCTCAGAAAGACCAATGCTTTGTGTGCCTAAGGCTCACACCTGCTTCTCTTTTGAACTGCAAAGATTTTCCCATTATTGCATACAAAATTGTTTTCAAATTCAAGGCATAGAAATTCAAAATATAAAAGGTATGTGTGGTTGCTTTCGGTTGATGCACTTTCTGGAGAAAGGGAGAGCGCTGTACTCTAAATATGTTCTCCTCATGGAAAAGTAGAAATTCTTGTGTTTTGCCACACACACACTTAGCAGTTTAGCAGACAAAATCTGAATCTATTTCTACTTCATTAGTTGCGGATACTTCAAACACAGTTTGCATTAGCGGAGTTACTGACTCTAAAGATGAGTGTAACATCCTTTTATGGTCAGGAGGTGCTATCAATCTGCACTTCTTAATCCAGTTTCCTCAGGAAACCAGGTTTATGCAACCACAGTATCCATCTATCTGTCTGCCAGTTTCCCAATGTCTGGCCAATTTACCAAATTTAATGGTGAAACCCGTACCCAGCTTGTTAGGATCCCAAAACCTGATGAGCTGGGTGAGGACCACAGCTCTCTCAGCCTGGAACATGGTATCTGTGCCTTCCTGCAATATACACTTAGAGCTGTAAGGACAGTTTGGGCAGCAACCTATGAATCCTGTTTGCTTTTATGGGAAGTACTGGGAAAGGTCTTTCAGCTGCCTCCCCTGGCCTCCCCAGCAGGGCTGGCTACCTGCTGTCACCATGGAGGCACTTGGGATAACACCCCTGCATGGTGGGTCAGGGCATATTTTCATCACCATCCATAGTAGCAAGACCCTCACCTTTCTCCCCAATTTGACTAAAGCCAAGCACCTGAGCATGGCACTGCACTCATGCAATGCCAAAACAAAGGGGGTTTGGTATCAGACTCAACCTGCTGCAAGGTGTACCTGTATCTCAAATAGCATGTACCATGTCAGGGAAGATACTGGTAGCAGAATCAGGAACTGAGCCCACTGTTTGGCAGTTCAGATCAGTGCCTCACCTTTAAGCTTGTCTAATTTCTACCTTTAAAAACTGGTTATTAAACAAAAACTCAATAATAGCATGATTTGCTGTGGGGACCCCTTTCTGTGCTTTGCTAGTCATGGATGGTACTGTAGTGTACTTGGCATGCCCAAAAGAAACAGACTACCTGCATGATGCTCTTAAAAATAATGTCAGACCATCAAAATGTTTAATGTAAAATGGTTTTTTTTAACAGCCCTCAGAATCTGCACAATCACAAGGGCAGTCTCTCCACTACCTCTCCCTAATCCTTACGAGTAAAATGGGAGAGAGCCTCTGTACATAAAACTATGTGATAAATGTTTCTTATGTCCATTACATGTTTGAACTCTTCCTGTGAAAATGAACAGTCACCAATCCATACGTATACTGAAAAAATGAGTGAAAATATTTTCCTTTTTGTCTTTGCAAATGGAGAAAATGAAGTTTTCAGCAATTGGTGAAAAATTATTGAAAATTGGCAAAATATAATTATATAATTCAATATCACAGATTTCTTAACAAGTTTTCCATTATCTGATCTTTAAAATAAAAAAATTCAAAAAAAAGAAAGATAAGAAAAACCACAACATCCTCAGTGGATTAGAAAGGGTCTTTAGTATCTTTAGTATTTATCTGTCTGACTGATGAAGGTTTAAGTGTTTTTTTTAAAAGTACGGTATTCTGACATTAGTCTGACAACACTACACCTCTGAACTGCATTCAAAAATAAATCCTTTCTTCTTTCACTGTTCCATCATGATAAAGTGACTAATGTGAACTACAAAAGCATTCTTCATGTTACAGGCTGCTTAGGAATGATGGAAATGAAGGGACTACATTTTAGCCTCTGTTAATGGGTCTGTCCTTTTTTTTTACCTTACCTAAAATGCAACCAAAAAAAAGCCAGACACTATTACCCATCTGCATAGCAATGACAAACTTGCTTTGTTCCAGTGAGCAGATCTTGCTTAAAGCACATTAGCTGCTCTGCTGCCCTGCTCAACATAAAATATACTCTAGTGTAAGAGTATAAAAGTATGTTCATTTTGGGTCCTCATGAAGCTCCATCCTCATGGTGGGGTTCTGCATCTTCTGCTAAAGATCAGCTAAAAATTAGGTGCCCTCTTTGTTTACAAGAATCCAAAGTTACCCTGATAGAAAAGAGAGAAAAGTCAGAGGCTTTGAAGGATATTATAAGATATAAACTGGGAAAACAGTGTCAGTCTAATTTGTAAGTATGTGGGAAGATGTTCTGAAATTGCTAAGCATTTGCTTAAACTGAGTGCTTAAATAGTTTGTGTTTATGGAAAAAAAAAACAACCCTCAACTTCTTAAATTTTTCCATATTATAATATAATAAAGTACTGTAATTTTCATATGGTTTAAAGGAATTCACCCATATTTGCCCAGAAACTAATTCTCTTTTAGTTAGGGGTCTCTGAGAAAATATCAAAGTTTAAATTTTACTTTGTATATATTTAAGAGCTAAAATGAATTTAAGTAGTCAAGAAAGGAAGTGGAGTCTCAACTTGTTAGAACATATTAAGTGCAAACAAACAATGCCTTAAAATATTCCATTTTTTTTCCAGTTGGAACTGACCCATTCTATTTTATGTCATGATTCAGTTATAGCTCAACAAAACATACTGGCAAATTGAGATTTTATTTTGAAGTAGAATGGTCTCCACTGCACCATACTTTTAATAGCTTGCTTTTAACTTTTTTCCTTCCCTTTCTTTTGCAATTGACTTGGAGTTTCTTTAAAAAAAAAACTACTTAAACTCTTCCCTGCACGAAAAGAAATAACCCAAAAGAACTGGTTATAACTTTAACATCAGGAAATGCGTGTAGTAAGAACATAAGAAGTAATAAAATCAGTGTTGATAGTAAAATAAATATAGCACTTTTGCTTGGGTTAAATGTCAGATGTAAGGAAGTGCTGAGCATCCTTATTTCCTATAGAATCACTCATCCTTCCTCTACTGAGGCTGTTTCCAAAAAGGCTCTTATTAAGTCTGGGAAAGGATGTGGCAACAAAAGATGGTAAAACACTTGAACACATGTGCATTATAGACCTTTCTAGCATGAAAAGCATTTAATTCACAAACAGAGCAAATGCAATGTCCGATGAAGAAAACAAACCCACTGATTTCCGTAATTGTAGGGGGGTTTAGGTAATGCAGTATGCAGTGTTTGATTTAAAACTTTAAAATATTAAAAGAAGTTTTCTATAGCAGAGTGTTCCTATCAAAGTGGAATGACTCATAAGAATGCTAAATTCAAACCAGATGGGCATAAACATTCACTGAAAAAAATCAGATATTTAGAGGTCAGTATGGGTCTTCATAAAAATGAAGACATTGTCTGAGTTACTGAAAAATGAACTTCAGTGATAATAAAAAAAAACAAGAGAAAGTATTAGTGATTTTATTTTAATTATACAAGCCACTACCAATTAGGAGAACTAACATTTACAAAATTTACATTGCCATTTTAATTTGAAAAAGATGGCTGTGGTAGCCTTTAGACTTCAGACAAACAGCAGTGTGGTATCTCCCGCGCAAGGGAGGGAGCAAGGGATGCCGGAGTTCAGAAACGCCATGCTAATATTCTGAACAATCCTTGTGCTTCCTACCAAGAAGTAACCCCAGTTATGGATCTGTATGGGACAGAAATCTTCTGACCCAGCTCAATGGCCTGATGCCAGCCTTCTTCCCTTTGAACCAGACCACAGAAATGGGAGAAAAACTCTGGTTCCTGCCATCATACCAAAAAAGTTCATACCACCCAACATCGCTGCTACTCTGTTGTTATATGTGCATGTTGTTTTGTTTTTCTTTCTTTGTCTCATCCATTGCAGTCTACCATTTACAGGTTGTCTGGAGGGTGTACTTATTTTAAACTTTTATACCCTACCAGAAGAAAAATATGTGGGCTCAAAATTAATATTGTTTCTGAGTCATGGTTAAATTCCAGCAATGTTTAACTTGGATCACCAGATCTGTGTGTTTTACAGGGAGAAAAAGGAACACTTTTTGAGCTGAAATGTGTAATGGGAGTTTCCTACCGTTTTGTTGCTGAGATCTTGCACAACAAGAAAAATGATGAACATATGATTTATTCCTTTTAAAACATACACACTAAGTGGGGAAAATAAGAGATCTACCTATACCATAAGCTATAAAGGCATATGTTTGTATCCCTGTTCTCTGATTAATTTGTTTACCTCTACCATTCAACATCCTAACAAAATATGATTGTTCCGTGTGTATTACTGCCAATGATTGAACATTGCAAACCAAAATCTCTTGAGCCACAAGTCAGCAAAAGAAGTGTGGCTTCCATCAATGCAGGAACCCATACAATGCCGCAGATAATGATTTTTTCTGGGCTTCTGAGGCCTCTTGCAAGAGGGCCATAATTTTATTTTGCAGAAGATATTGGCCTCTGTGTTTGTGTCGCTAGCAGCATCCTAAGACTAAAGGCAAGGGGTGAAACCCGGCCCAGCAGTGCCATGCAAAGCTTTGCTGGTGGGGTGAGAGAAGCGCGCGTAGCCCGCAGTGTGCAGCATGATGTTTTGCAGGGCAAGCTCCAGAGCTGTCATTACTACATCCTGAAAGCTGCATAATGCAAATATTATACATCTTCCCTTTGGTGGCTCCTCATGATTGATTCTTTGTCTTGTTATAACTCAAAACATTGCTTGGCAATCAGACTCCTTTGCCAGACAGTGCTGTACACGTCTAATTACAGCACTCAGCTTTGAAATGCTTTGGGTCCCAACAGATCTGTCCAGATTGTAAACATGACTGTGACAAGTGGGATAACTGCAGCATTCATTCTTTAAAAATTCTTTTAAATGTTTCACTTTTTAAGACACTGTTTGCATTCTCTCACTGCAAAATTAGAGACAGTCCTTGTCCACCAACCTACTCCACTACTATTAGTCATTTATATCCTAAACTTTCTTTATCCTCATGCTGCTTAGATTTGAACATATTATCCATTTACTATTATTATTATTATTATTATTATTATTATTATTATTATTATTATTTCTATGGGTTAAAACAATTTTTGGCAAGTGCTTTCCTATCCTCCAGTCCAAAATTTCCTCTTCATGTCCTATATCTAAACTACTGAGAAACCTCTACATGCTAAAGGGTATAAAGTGTCAAAAAGACAGCAAAAAAATGCCTCTGCTGTGAGCAACCATAGTCCTGAATGAAACCATAGCACTTCCAAGAAATCAAGCAGTGCATGTTCATTCACTGTACCCCTTTGCTGGTCTAGCACAAGGAGCCTACATATACACATATACAATCTATATGCATATGCACACATACATATGCACTCTTCTGCAATGAACTCTTTTCCTTCCGCACCCTCGTGGATGAGCCCAAATATTTTTGAGAAGACTCGGAGGAAAATGTGATGCTCAGGAACCTAACATTTCTGCTTTCTTGAAAGAGCCCAAAGGATTTTTAAAACACAGAGGATAACTCTGGAGAGGTATCAATGAAAATCTCTATGTTCTAAAGCTCAGATGCCTAAAGCCACAGGTGACAGTTTACAAAATTTGTACTTGGCTCTCTCTTAAGGGCAAGGAGGTGAGAGTTCAAGTGCAAGGAAGTAGCTGCATGGGCAAAGAGAGGACTGAGATGATGGGGCAAGGAACTAGTGTGACAGCCAGGAAGAAAAGGCAACAACAGTGAGGACGGGGGGAGAAATACTAAAATCTTTTGGACGAAGGAAGAACCACTCTCAAGTTAACCTCCAAGTGAGTCTGCTCACCAGGTGTGACAGGGAGCTTATACAGCACAGTGAGAAATTTTCAGTGCGCACAGTGACCAACAGCTATGGGAAAGTCCACTGCAGCCTGAAATCCCAAACCAGCCATGGGAAAAAGGCTGGAAGAGCCCTCCCTGGTCACCAGGGAATATTTCCTCCATTTCTCTGTGGAAGGAGGACAGGGGAGGTCCCTGGAAGGCACTCAGACAAGCAGTGTGAGCTTGAAGTTCAGGAACATTTTATATGATATGACATACCATAGCATTGCCCAGGATATAAAATATTTGTTGCCCCAAATGAGAATCTGAGCTCACAAGGCACCTTCTCTGAGGCATCCTAAAAGCCAGTGGAATTAATCCAAGCAAAGTTGTTCATGACCACATTCAAGTGCCTGAGGGTGAGAGAAGAGCATGATAGGAAAGAGGTGTCGAGCCCACCACAGCCCATCCTTGTAGAACTGTCAGGAGAGGTCAAGGACAGGCTCTGATAGACTGAAAAACCAAAGTACAGCTCTCGAGGAGGGCAGGTCATGGGAGTAGGAAAGACACAGCAGTCAGAGCAAAGATCACTGAGATCACTGCACACCGAGGGGCTGCCGGGGTGAGGCGTGGGGAGACACACACTCATGCTTTCTGCCCCCTGAAATGACACAACAAAACAAACACAGACGAAAGAAAGATGCAACAACCTGGCAGAAAAAGGAAGGTTGCCGCAAGAAGGAGACATCAGGAAATCAGTCTTTCAGGTCAGCTGTGCTGGCAGGATCTTCATAAATATTTCTCTTAATGCTGAAACAGTTACATTTTATAGGCATGGAATCCTCTTATGTGGTTACTGAATATGAATCAAAGACGTGGCTCAGCATTGCTCTAATTTTTATTGTGCTTTCTTGAAACATCCTGGGATTGCACAGCCCCAACAAAAGCAGGGCTGGAGGCTGTGACCACTCCTCTCCTCCTGCCCACAGGTAAAGGGAACCAAGGATGGGCAGCCTGGGATCACAGAAATTCCTCAGAAAGGGAGATTTGGGGAGGAGTATGAAGCCAGGCCACCAAGGTGAGGAGCAGGGGGTCACTGGTGGCAGAAATGGGCAGGAAAAGATGCTGGGAAGCCACAGAGCCTCTCTGAGCTGTGGTAACTTAGGTGCAGCAGAGAAAACTGCTGCTTTTCCATCCCCCTGCTCACCCAGCTGGTCCTCCACAGAGGTACACAGAGGTACAAGCTCCTGCCTCACCTCAGCTGCCTTCTCATTTCTCTACTCCATCATCCTTACGGTCCCAAACCTCAGAAGCATCACTACAAAAGGAAAGGTAGCCAGAGCTGAAAGGCAGCAAGGGCAGAGCATCCTAGAAAAATAGTGTTAACAAAGTCTGAGCAAAGAGTGTCGACTCTGGGAAAAGCCGAGAACCAACAACAGCTGCTCCATCTGAAGTTGAAGGAAGAATAATGAAAGCAGAGCACTCATCTTTCTTATAGATCTGTCATTTTCCACTTTCTAGATTTTCTGCCACAGTTTTTGAGCTACGTCTAATGGGTATTTTCCAATCCAAACCAAAAAAAGCAAACTGAAAAAACAGAGCAGCCCTGCAAGATTCCTGGGATGGGTGACGGGAAGAGGCAGGTTTGTAAGAAGGGAAGAGGCAGACTGGAAGCGAAATCTCTAATGGACTCTTTTGCTAGATGATTTTTCTTCTTTCTTGTATTTTTTTTTCTTTTCTTTTTTTTTTTTGTTTTTGTTTTTGTTTTTGTTTTTGTTTTTGTTTATTNTTTTTTTTTTTTTTTTGTTTTTGTTTTTGTTTTTGTTTTTGTTTCTTTTTCTTTTCTTTTCTTTTCTTTTTTTTTGTTGTTGTTGCTGTTGTTTGTTTTTTGGGTTTTTTTTTTGTTTGTTTGCGAGGATAAAAAATGAGTTAAACTGTTTTAAGTGGGGGTTATTATTTCTCAGTTCTGATTGATCAAATGAACCAAACTCTGTTTCCCCAGTTACTCCAACCTGGCCCTGCTGAAGTTAGTGGTAAGACTCTGCTGGATGTCAATCAGCCCAAGATTTCACCCAGCAGCTGAATCTCAACACATTTTGTAAAAACAGACTTGGATAAGGTTCAATAAATGTCTTTGGGTGATTTCAGATTTCTTTTTCTCTGCTTTAGGAAAGTGATTTGCTTTCTGAAAAATGCCTGCACAAGTTTCACACCTTTTTTTTTCTTTTTCATCATCTGTTGCTATTCATAGACTCTACAGATGGAAAAGACCCATTAAGTCACCCTGCACTCCCTGCCAGCACAGGACTGCTCTCCAGCAAACATTTGTTATGCTCTTGTTTATACTAGTTTCACATGCTCCAAACAACAAGGTTTCTGCCACTTCCCCAGGGATATCAGCCAGCCAAGTTCATATTACTGACCTGCAGGAAGGCTTCTCCTCGTTTTCCTCAGCCCCTATCTTCCCTTTACATGTATGCTGTGTATGCTGTCAGTGAGGCCCCTAAACCACCCCCTATGAGCCCCCCACTACATGAACAAGCATCACTTCCCTCCAAGCTGTTCCTGATCTGGTGCTCTCTCCAGTTTGTGCAATACTTTCTGTTAATCCCTACCCTGAGGTACAAAAGCAGCATTACAGGTTCAGTTGTACAAGAGAATTACTTTCTGCACTGCTCTGTATGCTGCCTCTTGAAACACAAACCCAAATTACAAAGAGAGCCAGGCCAACAGAAGGCACAAGAGATTCACGTCAAATTTACTGACAGTTACCTCCATGAAGTGTCCTCATCATGGTCTTGTTTCTGTACTTCCATGGCCAGTGGAAGTGCTTTGGAATGCCTCTGTCCCATAGAGTTACTTGAGTTTTTCCAGTTCACTGCAGCTTATAACTTTTACCGTTTCAAAATAAAAATCAGGTGGTCTCGTGATTGTTTTCTCTGTTCCCAGTGACAAAGAGTGAACTGGGAAGCAAATGTGTCCTAGATAGATAAAACAGATGGCATAATATATATTTATATTACTGGCAGGCACAACAGAGTAACTTCCTCTTCGGAAGAATATTTGGGGTTTGCCAACAGTAAACAAATCAGATTGTAATAGTAAAGTAATTCCAAGTCTCAAATTATAATTAGCCTTCTTCATTTATGTTATGGAAAGCAGCATGAGCTTTTGCATGAGAAAATTAAGTAGAAATAAGAGTGTCAAATGTTAAGTATTTCTCCATCAAATTAAAATAAAAGGACAGAGTCGGTGCTAAATTATACATTTCATTTGCATGAAACGTGTTGCATATGTTCATACAAGAAAAACAAACAGAAGAAAAACATAAAGAAATGGTCTTCTTTGTGTTTCATAGTGAAGTGTGCAAAGTTCCCCAGTTTGCTAGTACCATTTATGAAGGAAAATGACACAAAGTCAAAGCCAACAAATTGAAAATACAGGGAATCAAGACAAAAGCTAGCTCAATAACCGCAAATGGAAGGGATCATCTTGTCAATTGAGAAGAAACACGAGGAATTTTATAAATACCATTTTCTTCTTTAAACTCTGGATGCTGATGGCTCCATAGTGCTTTAATTTTCAACCCCTACATGTCCTGCTCTGCAAACTTCCCACATACTTCCACTCAGTTTCAAAGTGGAGTCCCTGTCTGAAATGGCACTGTAAACATTTCATTGTGCGGTCCCATGTTTGACGTCTGTCAGTGATTTTCAAATCAAAACTGCTCGGCTAACAACTAAAAATCAGATTTCTTTTTGTTTATTTCTCAGCGCTGTAGTCTGTAGCATGAAAACCAAATTCAGTTCCTTCTGATTCATGTATCAACCTCAATAAAAACTGGCATTTGTGGGAGAACACACCAGTGGAGGAAGAGCTGGATTAGGATTGAGCTGGTTTGCTTGCCTGCTGTGGAGATGGAATGGTTGAGAAGGGTAAAACACTTCCAGGGCAACCTCAGACAGTTGTTTGCAGTCTCTCTCCATGAAGTTATCATCTTTGGAGCTTTGCTGGCAAAGCAGTGCATTCAGCACTTGCTAATCCACTTTCCTGCGAAATCTACCAGGTTAGATTAAATGGTTTAAATTGAATTAGCCCTGCTACTGTTGCCTAAAATAGATTAGGAGCTGAGAGACCTAGAAATGAGCCTGCAGTCTTAGCCTCTGGCATGTCAGAATGCAATACCCAGCTGGATGGCCCATCTCAGCTTGCCTCCTTTTCTGCTTAACACCAATGCTCTCCACCTGGCCATCTCCAAAGCTTTAGTGAGTATTCCAGATTTCAGCGACCAGAACAGATTTGGGGAAGAATCAGGATACCAAAAGCTGGAGGAAGAAGCGGCCATCTAGTTAAGAGCTATGATGCTGCAGAAGACCAATACATAAATCAGTGACATTTTCCAGTACAACAATAGTATCCTCCAGGCTGCCCAGGTCGCACACAGCTAATTGGCATCTTGACTACTCTCCAAGGCAGCCAATTATTCTGAATGGGGAGAGGAAAGGGAGAAGAGAATTCACAGTGTGGAGAAAATGGGAGGTACTGGTAGAGAAAGAAGGAGCCCTTCTGAGAAGGCTTCATGCTGGATTTTTGCTGAAGGTGTTGGTAGGTAGTAGGACTTGTCTTAGACCCACATCAGCCATAAAGCATTTCCTCCTGTGAGCTCAGTTTAAACATATACTCGCATGTCTCACCAAATGATGTCCCAAACATGCAATTATTAGTCACTATACAAAACAAAGTGCATTTCCAAACATTACAAGATCAGGACACAGGATGGTCTTGAGCTCGTGGTGAGGTGCTTTGCTCAACCAGACAACAGAACAACTGCCATTAATAGCATCTGATAGTGAGACATTGTGTAATATGATGCAGAAATTAAAGATGAGAGGAACTAAAAACCTTTCCTCTCTAATAAGGAGTTTTCTAGTGGTATTAAGGTAGGTGCTTCCACCTAGTGACTTACAGAAGTAGCTTATAGATTTTTACTTTAGAGGGCTGGATGGCAGCTGCAGTAGAGAACGAAATTACAGAAAAACATCATTTGTCATCTGTAGTTGAGACACAGCATCTGTAGTCAAGAAGAGACACAAAATTTACCTTACAAAGCGTGTCTATACATTCAGGCATCAGCAATACCCAGGGCACCCTTCCACAGACAATGCTGGCCCAGTGCATGCACTCTGATTCACCTCTGGATAAACAGCCACCCCACTGTATCTGGCTGTGCTACTGATAATCCTGGCCCTTCCAAGCCAACATACAGCAGAGCAGGAAGGATGCCTCCCAGTGAGAGGAGGTGTTTCTGACATCCTTGCAGTAGGGAGGCCACCAGAATGGTGATTCCATCAAAAGGGTTGCCAAACATGTCCTTCATGTTTAAAATCTGAAAGCTGTAAATTTTTTGTGCTCTTTAGTATTGCAAAAGCACATCTGCTATGTCTGGCCTAGTTAATTTTTGCAGCAGCCTGAGAGCCTAGTAGTGTCATCCTTCTCCTTTGTGCTTCTCTCAAACTCCTGAGAATTTATACACACCTGCACATCTACAAAAGTTACTGATTTAAGCCCCTACAACAACATGCAGCAAAACACATAAACTCAAGAGAGAAGCGCTCAGTATCAAGCTTCAAGAGCATAGACTTCAGCAGAGATCCATAGACTTTCAAGTCTAATGTTTCTTTATATGGGGAGAAATAAGTGGCTTTTCGGAAGACTCAAGAGTGTTGAACGGGCAGATGCCTAAAATTAATCTGATCTATTTCAAGATGTATTCTGAATTCTGTTCCTCTTTGAAAGTGCCAAATTCAGGCTGAACAGGAGATGCCTGCTCACAACCAATCCACAGAGAAGCTCTCTAGTGTGTTGGATGCTACTTACATATTTCCTCCCAAAATTGTAACAGTTTTGTCTTCTCAGATACTGCCCACAAATCAAACAGTTCCAAGGCACAAATTCTGCTCTCAAGGAGTCAAGTCCTTCCTGTCACTTTGTGGGCTTGAACCACCAGGTTGTGGGTTCTATTGGTTGGGAAGGGCGTGCGGGAGGAGAAGAGGAAATTTGGGAGAAACATATTAGGCACTGCTATGCAGAAGGTCTAATCCATGTAACTCACCCAAAGCTTTCCCTGTAGTGAGTGGACAGAAGCAGGTGGAGAAAAACAGATTAGTATATGCAGAAATATTCAACAAAAAATTGAGTTAAATATCCCCTTAAACTGTCCTTTATTTCCTCCCATGACGGAAAATGCAGTTAAGGATAACCACTCTGATTAAAGTCTCTAAATAAAGAGAGTAAAGCTGGAGTAAATGAATGCTGCTCTGATTTCCCAACTGTGCTTAAGGATGCACTATCAGTCTGCAACAGTTTTAGACATGATCAGAGACACAATTATAGGCACCGACTAAACATGTGAACCCAACAGAGAAGAGCAGAGGAAGCTTTGGGGTCAGCTAGTGGCTCTTTTTGCTTCAGAGTTTTTAAGTCAGGAGTCCTGTTTCTGTACATTTCCTCCTCTGTGTTCCTGGTTTTCATTGAACCTCATTTTTCTTTGTCTCTGGCTTTACTCCCTGTGGTCATTAAGGAGTGACCTGCAAGACAGTAAGCTATCTACCGTGAGCAGTTAAGTACCAAAATTATCTTGAATCCCATCGTTTACCCTTTTGAAGCAGCTATCTGTCTGTTTAGCTGACTCGGGACTTGAGCCAGCAAATGCACAGCACTGACAGTGGAACTCAACGACTTCAGCTCCCCTGGGTAAGGAATCAGGAGACAGTGGCAAGAAAAAAAACACTTGAAAATTGTTAAAAATAGAAAAAAATTGAAGATCAAAGTTAGCGGTGTGCCCAAAAATATCACAATTCTTAAGAAACAGATTTACTCCAGTTGGTAGATGCTGAGTAAACTGCATATAGCTTCACTTCTCACGAAATCACATAACAAACCTAATTCCCTTGTTAAAAGACTCGGTGCACTCCCATAATTTAAATGTGTCCCTATTTTCTTACTGTACAGCTGTGGCCATTGCAGTGTTGATGGTTTTGCTAGTGTGTTCTCTCTCACTTATGCTTCACTGAACAACATGTATATATGAATCTTTCTCTAGTTAATGAACTCGTGTAACTAAGATCTAGCTGAGGTCAGAAAGGAGGAAAAGTGCATTATCACCTGGCAATTTCTAGACATTTCTAGCTATTTCATGTAAAGGAATTGTTAAGTGTACTCCAATAACTTTATCAAAGCATCTCAAAATGTAAAACGTCCAAACACACCACCATCAAGCACAGGGAACTTGTCAAAATGGTATGCCATTAAAACTCTGGCTGATAATTTTAATTACAGCAGGGAAACATATGAAACAACCTTCTTCTATCAACTGTGTAGGTAAACAAGGGCTTTGGTCATCACATCCTCATCACCTCTAAAGGTCATGACCTTTAATAATCACAACCCTCTCAGCTGCCCACCAGTTGCAAAACCAAGTAGAACTACACCGTTCCTCCAATTAGAAGTGCATCAAGCCATTGAGTCAATTCTTGAGGAAAACATAAGGCACTTCTTTGAACCTCTTGCTCTAGATTTATACTGACTCTAATTTTATCTACAATCACTGAAATCTCGGCACTTTATTAAAGTAAAATATTTGGTTTTAAAACAGTTGAATATTTAAATTAACATATATGCACTCACACATGTAGGCATATGTATGTTAAGATTTTTTGGTTTTGTTTTTACTATAATCTATAGAAGTATCATATAATTTATTGAAGTGCAGAAGATCTATTTTCCCTTCCCTTCTTCTGACAGTTTGTCTCTCGCCCACATGGTTTATATGAATGATATTTATAACAGAATTGTTTTGATCTGATAGAGCCTCAGTGAATTTACTGCTGTTTCTGTACCACTGTAACTGAACCTGACAAGAACCAGAAGAACCCGCAGTTTTATTTTGGGCTTTATAGCTTTTTCCTCACTCCCTTTTCTCATGCCTGGATGGGGTCGGCAGCTAAAGGCAACCCGCACATTCTGCAACAACAGATAGCTGTTAGGCTGCAGGAACTGCAGGATGAGATAAATTGCTCCTTTGATCAAAACCAGGGTCAATTTGCCCTAGCTAATAATTGGTTTATTAAGGGAGAAAAAAAGAAAAAGTGAACTGAACAAGAATATTTTTACTTTACAAAAAGAAATGCAGTATTTCCCCGCATGTAATTAATAGTTGTAGTGTTCAGAAATAACATAAGCTGCATTCAACCATTAGCTTTACTATTCTAAACACACTGCTGTATTTTCCAAGAATTTACAGGCTTTTGAAAATGGATGTGCATTTCCTCTGTGTTGAGACAAACATTTGTTTCTGGTCCTCTTCAGATTTTCTACCTAACACTGCATATAAAAATGAAACTTGCCTAAGTGTTCTGGATGGTGCCTAGGAAGGATAAATATGACTTAGATTTCATCCTACTATGAAGGAAAGCTGTTAATCGCTCGATAATTAAAGTTTTATTTTACGGTAAGCATTTGGTAGCTACAATGAAATATAAAATTGCTTTTAATGGATGGTTTTATTTTGGATTTTGTGATAAGTGCTCTTACATAATAATACATTTTTGCTGATCTCAAACATAATCCTATTGCAAAAACAATTGCTGTAGAATAAAAAAAAAACAAACCCTGAAGTCTTATGTCATGTTCTTTTTGTCAAGTTTTAAAGTAGTCCAAGCTCAGCTTCCCTGAAGTGCATGAATGAAACTTCAAGAAACTACACTCCCAGTAATTCATACTAGAATCCAATACAAGCTCTTTTTTTTCCCAGAATGTATCCACATTTATTAGCAATCACCAGATGGGATCCCAGTGTAACCTCAGGGAAAAAAAACTAATGGCTTTCCCATCAAGTCATATTTGGATATGATCCAGTCACTGTTAACATATCCAAATTCATTAGGAACCACTGAATCCAAACCCTGTTTAATGCAAAAAGATACTTGGGAAAGATCATTTTGGAAATTATTTAATTTCCTTCCACAGCAAAAGAATCTCTAAAGATGTCAGGGCAGACCAGAAGTTGAATTCATTGGTTTACACTTTTGTGTTAGTGAAGTTTCTTTCAAAATAAGACTTTAAAATGTGGGGTATACGAATGAAAGCTAATGTAATAACTTTTAAAAAAATTAAATGTATTTAGAATTCAATTAACATTTGGAAAAGTTTTGCAAAACCTTTTTTGTTAATTTTATTTTCAATGAAGGCTGGAATTTCAGCTTCTCTGCTTTTTTGTCAGTTTTTTTCTTTTTTTCCAAGCTTTAACCCTTGTTTCCAGACCAATGAATAACAAAATTCTCATTCACTGGAATTGGTAGGTTTAGTTACAACATAAATCTACTTTATTTGTATAGATTTATGTTAATTAGATCTATTTCTAACTTACATTTTTTTCCCCAAGTGTGACTTTATTTCTATCAATTAAGCAATATTTATTTTCTGGCAATTTAAAAATATTTTTCAGTTTTAAATATTATTCCATAAATTTGTTCAACTTTATCATTGTGTGTCTTTCTTAAATTTCTCTTTAGACAAAGAAGCCTTGTTTTCTGTATTTGTCTTACACAGTGGATCTTGCATTCCCAAAATATTTTTCCATCTAATTTTATATTAATTTATATTGTTTTACATTTACTCCTGAAATGCTTAAGATTATTTTATTTTTCTCAGCTTCAATTACAATTGCAAGAATGGATGCATTTGTTGTAACAGTGTTTGTTGGTATCAAACTAAATCCTTTCTCTGTGCATTCCTAAAAATAAAAACACTTTTTGTTTTGTGAATGCACAGAAAATAGTTTTTGTAGTCTCAAAACAAATTCTCCCCTAACACAAACTGTTATCCTTTTTGGTGTGTCTGAGGTTACTTTTAGAATTTTATAAATCTAATTCATTTTTAACCATGTGAAACTGCTGGTTTAAATCATTGCACATCATTACATTTGGACAATGAAAACAACACAGGCATTCTTACTTGTCTCTGGTCAACTTCACTTCTGGATTTCCCTGACACGGGACCTTAGCTGAAATCACCACGTGGAGATTTTAAAATGCAAATAAAACAAGCAGATATAAAACAACTCTCTTTCCACTGAGTTTCTGAAATTGTCATTAAAATGCTTCAGTTGATTGATAAGAGGCTTTTAAAGAGCCTTCCTTTTAAACACAAAACACTATATATCAGAGAGAGCCAGGGATCCCTTTGTGCACTTTCTGGGAAAAGTGACATATTTAAGGGGGGAAAAAATACATTGGGGAAACGTTTTCACGAAGCAGCATTTTTAGTATATTTTTAGAGAACAACTGCACTCAGTTAAACCATCGGCGAAAACATCAAGTGGTTTTACACATTTAAATGCCCGTCCTTACTAGAACAGAGTATGTGACAGTGTTTCCAGCAGCTGGGAAAGCGCCGAGCCCAGGAGCGCTGGGAATACCCGGAGCACCTCCATCCCCGTGCTGTGGCACTGGGGGTGGCAGAAAATGGCACGGGGGGATGCGGTGCGATTCCTCACAGGAGCCGTGAGCCGGGGACCGGCCGGGACCCGCTGGGGCCGCTCCGGGACCGCTCCGGGACCGCTCCGGGGCCGCCGGCGCCGCCTGGCGGGCAGCGACTCCCGCAGCAAAACCCGGCTCCAATCCCGCCGGGATTGCTGCTGCAGGGAGGAACCTCCGCCGTTCTCCCGGTAGCCAGAGACGGCCCCGGTTAGGGATGCCGCTGATTCACCTAGGGGGAAATGGACCGAAAGTACCAGCTCATGGCGCCTGTGTCACTGCTGGATCTGAGTGGAGACATGACATGGTAGAAGTTGTTGAGCACGACAATGGGTAATCCAGTCTCACTCACTGGTGAATTTGGGTGAGGTTGTTACGGACAATGAAAGGCTGAGATGGAAATATATATATACAGTGTGACAGACTTTGTCCTCCTCCCATCACTGTTACAGGGCAATCACCAGTTTGTGGAAGGACAGATTCACTTCCCGTTGCTTGGGGAACCCAAAAAACTCCAAACCCCACAATTTCCTCAAATCCTAATCTCTACAATTGGCAAGGGATGATATTTCGGAGATAAGATTTGATAACGTGTTAAGGACATGCATTGGCTGCTTGTTTCTGGTTGCCTAAGGAAACAGAAATGCAAATTTTGATTTTAAATTTTATAACAATATTTCAAAAATACTGGACGCATAGAGTGCTTAGAAGATTGGTATTTATTTTAAACAGCAAGCAAAATAACAGAAGAATCCACATGCAATCTTCTCCTCCAAGAGAAAAAGAGAAAGCATGGCACTTAATCTCTTTAAAAGTAATGCATAAAAACATAGGTGTCTGTACCCTACATTGAAGCAATAGTTCCTAAAGTTATTACATCAACAGGCCAACCTCTAACCTCTCCCATACATGGTCTCACACCCAAGGAATTAAACTTTTTCCTCTTCAACACAGTAGCAGCCAAGACATGGATGAGCTGTTCCAGCAACTGCAAGTATATAGATCACACTATGGCTGCATTTATTCTAAAGTGTGGCCAATTTTTTGTTTTTTCCACAAGAATTCAGGCAGACTTAAGGACATTTAGGAGAGAAAAAACAATCGAAGTGTCTGAGGACACCCAGTTGTGTTTTCAGATGGGTCACTTTGCAGCTCCACCATCAGCTTTGCACATAAGCTCCCACACTTCAGTTCTCGGCTTCTTCCTGTACATCCTCTAACAATACCACGTTCCAAGAGGGTGTAACAAGTTTAGAAAAAGCCGTGTATCTTACCTTTCTTAGTTCTCACAAACAATTTAGTTTTAAATATGTTTTTGCACATATTAAGGGAACTAACTTAAATTTTACATTTGCGGTGAGGCTATTCGGTAGCAGTAGTGATGATGAACTAAACCCAAGAGACTACAATCAAGAACTTGTTGACACTGAGCTCTCCTAAGCTTTCAGAGAAATGTTTTGTGTTCTGTTGTGAGACAAACTGCAGCTCTGATCTGACTTGCACCAAGTTCTGTCATATTTTGCAGAAACAACATAAACAGAAGCACAATCGGTAGATCTAAAAAGTTCTTGTTTCAAACCCAGGTATCAGAATCCACCAAAGCTAAATTTACAGAACATCTATTGTCAAAGTAATATAAAGACTCAAGGTAGCAAGCTGTACCATGGAAGAGCTGTTGCACCTACATGTTATGAATTTTTCACCTTTCCAAAGAGAGATATTATATGTTTCACATAACGTGAATGGACCAGCTGAGATGAGTCAGATAAGCAATCCTGATACAACAAATGCACCTTTGCTTCCTGAAATACCATCCACAAACCCACCTTCTGGTTAAAGGCAAAAGTTTAAAAATTACATAAAATCTGCATTCAGACTTTAAAAGCCTTGAAAGAAAATTAACTGCAGTTAGAGAGAAAATATACCAGAAAATAGTTGACCAAACAAGAATGTAACTTTCACAGCCTCCTAATTGTTGACTAGACTGAAAACAGAGGAAGTCAGTTTGCTCTGAATATACAAGCACTTCATAAGCAGTCCTCATACTGCCTTGCTTAGGACCCTTGATACACAATTCTCTTTTGCCATACCATATACTGTTCCTAACACTTCAGACCTTTTATATTGATATATGACCATGAGAAAGATTAGAGACCTGAGAGCAATATTTAAGTGACTGGGATGAGAGAGTAAACAGTGCAAATATCCTCTTTCCCCTTCTGCTTTCTCTTTTTCTTTAATTTCTGTCACTATTGATTAGGTAGAGATCAGAAAACCATGGTAGTGTAGGAAGAATAAAATAGTGAAAACGGTGGGCTTGTCCCAAGTGTGCAGTGTTTATTAACAGAAGGAAGTTGTTAGTTCTTTCTCATTTCTAACTTGGAAAAAAAAATCCCAATGTCTGCTTCTTCTGAAGTAGGAAATTGCGAGTTGGACAATGCAGCTGGAGAAGAGAAAGGAAAAAGCTGAAAAGAGCCGATTCCTGCAGCAGTGTGGTCTCAGATGGCTCAGTTGGTCCTGTCCTGAAACTTCGCTCCTAGGCCAGTTAAAACTGATGGCAAAACCATGGCCTTTAAGAGTCTCATTTAAGAGTCTCGTTTAAGAATCTCATCCTCCCCACAAATGCTGTAGGTCAATTCAGACTGTGCCACCCTGAGCAGCAGATTGCTTCACACCACTCCGATTTCTGCATGCTAAGGCTATAGTCTCATAATGGCTGAAACCAGGCATGTGCACACTACAGATCAGATATCCAGCTTCCATTAATGTCAGAACCCATGCAACTGTTCAGGTAGCAGGAGGAAAAGGTAGAATAGAAATAGACACACACTATAAAGACTTTGTACAGGATTCCTTTTGTTGTTTAAGATACCAGGAGACCATTTTGTACCATGTGGTCATGACATTCTTCCTCCAGTACTTTCAAAACCCCATTTAATGCCCTTGTTTGACCTGTCTCCAGAACTTCTCCCCACCTTCAAAACGTTGTACTGCACGCTGGTCACACCAAGAGGCACTAATGCCACAGGAGAGGTGGCTCATGAACCAGGACAGCCTGACACAGCCCCGCCTTCACCAGCCTGGTCTTTCTTCCTGGCCTTGTACTGCCTCCTACTGACGCTGCTTTTTGTACAGCTGTTACACAATCCAACTGAAGAAAAATGAGGAAAATAAGAATGTTTCCAGTGTATCTTAGCTAATCGGCCTCCTAACTGACCCGACTACACAGTGCAGAGGTGCCCCGGGGCAGGAATGAGTTACTAGAAAAGCCCTGGAACTGAACCACCAGTGCTGCCAGTTATTTTAGGCATCTGAAATAATTCACTTTAAAAACCAAGTCCTACACAGTAGGTAAAAAGGGCAGACTACTTCATCTTCCTAAGAAACTGCCAACAATCTGCTGGACACTTAGCAATGTGCTAATGCAATTCTTATACTGTATGAATACACGCACATCTTATGCGCATAAACATTTCAACAAAATGGCAGAATTTAATTCTTTCAATGCTGGCTTTTCTGCATGTAGTTCAAAAGTACCTGTATTATTTCCTCTGCCTTCTGTACGTAGGTCCAGGAAACACAGTTACCACAGCACTCTGCAGGTAGGTGGCAGAAAGCTGCAACTAAGCAGTTTCATAGTAACACAATTACAGAATTAAAACACTCAACCACAACTTTGACAGTGCCATTTATGTTATACACTTAGATTTCCATCAGTTTCTTTCATCATCTACAACCTTTTCTCCCTCAATCCCAACCTAAAGAACATTTTTATGTAAAGACCAATGAATTATGATATTAGAATGCTGTTTAGAAGCAGATCAGTTATTTCTTTGAAAATCCCCCCGTGGACTATTAAAATATGTCTTTCAGTCAAAATTGATTATGTATAAATTCATTTCTATTGGAAGGAAACAAGTTTCAGATTCAGCAGTATAAATCAAAGGCAACTAAATAATTTGGTATTTCCATTCAAAAAATAGTGGGTCGAAACAAATTTCAAATACAGAATTACAGTATCCACATATAGTACATGCTCAAATCCCAGAAAGTAGAATTTCCCTTATGTATCCATGACTCAACTTCAGGAGTTACATCCATGCTGCATGTTTAGCCAGGTTCTTGCTGTCTATGTACAAGCAAGATTTTAGCCTGGATCACAGATCCCACTCAAACACCTCTCAAAAGTGTCTCCTGGCCCACAGAGAGCTCTGCCTCACCCGAGTGAGGTATGACATTGTACACAATACACTGGTACTAGACTAAGAGCTATATCCCAGTAAAGACGGTGGTTTATTCCTTCCTTATCCTCCATTTCACTTCAAAAATCAAACAGGATGTCTTAAAATATCTGTAGTTTAAGTGAACATGTTTGACTTTATCCTGGATACCATGAAGGAAATACCTCACACAGCCAGTATTGTTACAGGAAGGAAGCAACTTCTAAATAAAACATCAGCGCAGCATCTGTCGTCTTTCACTTAAGATTCAAGTTCTTAATCTGGTCACAAAAGCAGTTGACTAATAAATCTATACAACAAAGCTCAGGGTTAGGTCATAAAAGCACAAATAAGCAACACTACTCAGTTATGAAGGCAATTTTCTCCTATTGAGGAGGCAGCAGAGGCAGCAGTGAAACAGCTCTGGAGAGAGGACAACGTAAGCCCAGTGCAGCAGAGGCAGGCTCGATGAAAATGAGGCAGATGATGGTTGTGCACCTAAAGAATAAACTGACTCTGAAGCTGTACATCTGAACAGAGGTACTCTGCCAGTTTAATCATCTCCACTCTGGAAAAGTAGTCTGCTTTCCCACTGGGAGCTGCTTGAAAATCATCTGATTTACAAACAACATGTCAAAAATAGCACTGTGCTTACTCTATTGAAAAAAAGCCAATTGTTTTTTCACACTTAAGCCTGAGAAGTTCCCCTCCCCAATTCCCCAAAGCATGTATTAAGCAAAGTAAAGCCTACGTTGTTACAATAGTAAATAAATACAATCCGACTGTTCATTCCCTTCCTGGTTAAACATATTCATAAGCATTTTCTTCCACATGAATCGATTTTAAAGTAGTCCTAATCTACATGCTAACATTTAGATCTAAAGTTTGATACCAAAATCTAGATCCATTTATCTAGTAAAACACAACAAATTGACAGCAGCCGCTGTTTTTATCAACTAGCAGGGCTTTTATCAACTTAAGGGAAACATTTTGAAAGTATGTTATTAATGGCATATAATTTGGTAATATGTGACCTATAAATCTGACCAAGTCATTAAATATCAATTTATGTGAAAGCAAAAGACACACTGATTTTTTCCTTTAATGTCATTGCAAATTTTTATGTACCTTTCCCCTAACAATACCAATAAACACACGGTATTTTTCCAGAAAGACTCAATTTTCTATCACACTGAGTTCTTCTTACTAGATTTTAGCAGACTACAACCTAGTGTAATTAAAAGAATAGACCTTATTTCCTATGCCCAAGTTATCACAATGGATACCACAATCAATTTGTGGGAAATTACAGAATGTGGATCTCATCTTGCATGGACAAAAAAGCTGGATAAAGATTATGCCCTGTACCCATGCCTGGTACTTGAAGAGGCAACATACTGCGGGGTTGGTATTGTAATTATTTCCATCCTTGAAATGAGACATTTTAAAAACGCAAGCTTTCAAGCCAACTAACCTTTGCATCTGTCAGCACATGTTATTGCCAAGTAATATGCACCCAACTGTAGCTAATCACATAAATGGCATCTGTTACACAATCATGCAGTATTTTTCCTATGCACACATTGTAAAGCAGGATAGGTAAGTACCACTTTAAGAGGAATAAAAGGCTACTCAAAATACATATGGAAAGGAAAAATCTAATTTACTAAAACTTGGAAAATATCTTAAATAAAACTATTTTATTTCTATTCTGTGCATTTGTGTTCTCTCACTTTAATAATAAAAGAATCAGTTGTACTTTCACTTATTTAGTTCCCACAATATTTCTGTGGCAGACAGCAAAGAAATATTTGCTATTCTCTTTGTGAACTTATGTCAGAATGACACTTTCTCATTTTACTTGCAGGATTTTCATGAGGCCCTGGTGTTTCAGCATAAACATTTTGGAGTTATATGTGAAAAGATATTTTTGTTAATTATCAGATGTTAAAAGCAACACAAGTCAGTGAAACAAATTTACAGAAGGATTTGAAGGATACAGCGTGTTTTTCCTTTGGTTATACTTACTAAAAGACAAGTTACACTGACAAAGACTACAGTATAAAAACATTTGGTTTAATTGCTTTTTAGGATTTCCTTTACTGTTTTCAGTGTTCACAGATGAAGACCCTCACACCCCAAGAAAACAGATAACCACAGGACAATTAGTGTATTCAAAGGCACTCAGCTTGCTTTTTAAGTTTGGCAGACACCAAGCTGCTACTTCTTCCATCATTTGCTGCCCAAACAGTCTCTTCAAAAATTCGTTCAACACAATATATTATACTCAGTGACCAAGCACAAAATCTCATTAATTTATGTGAGAAATTTATTTTGTTAAACAAAATATTCATGATCTTACAAAACTGATTTCACCAGACGAGGCCTTTGGCCGGTTTTGATTTTTTTTTCCCTTTAACGCGCTGAGCCTTAAGTTTCTTTCTTTGCCTGGAATTCATCCATATTGGGTACTGTCCATGCTGGTCTAGGAGAGTTTTCTTGTTTCGTTTATTGTCCATCTCCATTTTGCAGTCATCTGAAAATTAAAGGTATTTTTAGTGAGTAAAATATCTGAATCAGCTTCATAAAAGCTATTTTGTTACTAGATTCCCCCAAATGATAAAAATATCCCTAGACTCAACAGTATTTGTACATTGAGAACTGAAGGGTTTATAAACTGAAGGCACTTTCCAAACCAATGCAACTGCAACCCAGGAACTTCAACAGTTGACCGCTAATGTGCAATATTTTTTTCCTAAAGGCCATGTCTGGGCAAAATATCTTATTCTTTAGTCGGCAACCAGTTCCAATCCTGTGTCTAAGAACACTGTATATTCCATCACAGAAACATGCATGAAGCCATAGACTTGCTGAAACATATGTGCAATCACACACTTTTTATGATGTAATGTTTAAGATCTGCTCTAAAAATTTATTCTGAGTGGAAGATGAAGACAACTAAAAAGAATAGTAAAGAGAAAAGTTGAAGTACAGTAGGAAGTATCAGCCAGTGATGCCACACTTGCCTCAAGGAGTGAGCATGACCTCAGGTCTAACACATTTACAGGCAGAGAGGATTAATCTCTAGGATAAGGAAGACTGCCCATGACATGGTCACACCCAAGAACAGCATCCACAGCTGGCTAACACCCCACAAACATCATGTCTTGGTGAGAAAGCAAGGGGCAAGAGGAACACCTTACTAACTACTGACAGAAACTGTGCTCTGCAATTTCATCCCAACCTCATTTCCAAACCATGTGTGTAACTCAGGCCTTTACACAAATTTTATGGAGAAGAAAAGACTTTTATATTTTGCTTGTCTGATGGTGGGAGACAAAGCCCACAAGGAAAAGGCCAGTGTGATGCTTCAATAGTTGGAGCTGATAGTCTACAGGAATCTGCATCAGAGATGTGCTTCTGGAGCCCTAAACTGAGGGACTTGAAAATACTTGCACTCAGCAAAGGATCAGAACAGGGGACTGGTGGTAGAACCAAAAGCCTATCCAGCATGGCAGACCCTACATTATTTTTTTCTTAAGAGGAAAAACTGAAAAAAAAAATTCACAGTGTGCTGTAAACAATACCCTAAAGTAACACAATAAAATGTCTGTAATATATACCGATATACTTTCTTTTGCTGGAAAATTATTTATCTGTCTGCAGGAAGTACATACTATGGGTGAAGTTTTTATCCACTTCAGATCTTGTAACACTCGGTGATGTGAACTCCTTTGTGTCCACAGTTAGTCCTGAAAAGTCCTCCCAAAGAAAACATCACTATTTTCACAAAACTTGTAGCTGTTTTGTGGAATACATATTTTCTTAGGTGTTTCTGAGGCTGCTATCTCTCTACAAAAGCCAAGTGAAATCGGCCACCTGTAGAGAAGTTGCCAGCAGAGTTGGGAAGAGGTGTAGGAACAACAGATAGTCTTGCATTTACTTCAGAAACTAGGTTTAATGCAATGATTTCTCCTTTAACTTCAGCATCAGAAGTCTGACAATGTTCCAAAACATTTTGGAAATTAAATTCTAACTATCCCTTAAAGAATAACTCTTACACCTGGTTTGTGGGACAAATCAGAACCATGGATAATATCACAAATTATACTTGAAGCAACCCTTATTTGGACAAATATTTTGATAAACCATTCTAGTTCCATTTCCTGGATCAGAACATCTTAAGAGGCACAAATTGGAGAACCAAAATAAGACCATGATTTAGTTTGGATGTCAGTTGTGGAAAGAGGAGGTGTCTTTCTGACTCCTATCCAGTATACAACTATTTAAAACCTTTGTTTCCAGTTCCTGGGTTACTTCCACTTCAGTTTACATTCGATTCCAGATACAAGGAGGAAGGCGGCATTATCTGCAGACACTTACCACCTTCTCCTGCACCATGTGCAGTGCAACACTAATCAGTATTCAGTACTCCTACCCCCACTTCGGTATCCTTAGCAGCCTGCTCCAATTAGGACAGCTCGGCAGCAAACATAATGTTGTGATTGGAACAACTAAGCGTGAATCCGCATTCACCTGATGTCATCAGAGACGTCTCTCCATACGATACATTACACACTTTACATACTAAAACCAAATGTTAATAACCTTGTTCCACAAATGAGCGGATGCGATATGGATGGCAGTGCTGAGAAATGACCACATTCAGTTTTCAGCTTTAAACGACAAGCTTTCCGACCCACGGCGGTGAAAGGCACAGGATCAGCACTAACACTGCAGCACCTCCCGCACCCGGGCGATTGCAGCAGGAAAAACCAGCCAGAGCCCGGCTCACCTCTCTGCTCCAGGACCTTCTCGGGGGGCAGCACGGTCGCCACCTCCTTGACCTCCTCCATGATGACATCCGCCTTGGTTCCCAGGATCTTCTTCAGCCTCTCCAGCTCCTTGGGCGCGTTCTTCTTCCTCTTCTCGGCGCGCATCTTCCTCCTCCATTTGCTCCTCAGGCTCTTGGCCATGCTGTGCGGGGAGGGAAGCTGGAGCTAAGGTTTGGGGAGAGCGCCCCGCTCACCGGCCGCGCACGAGGCCGCCACGCACCCCCGCGCCAGGCCGCGCTGCCCCACCGCGCATGCGCGAGCTGAGCCGCCCGGCCTCGCCAGGGCCGCCGGGCCCTACCGTAACTCTGCGAGCGAGAGCGCAGCGCCTTCTGCTTCCCGCCCCTGCGCGGCCAGGGCGAGCGGCAGGCTTGAAAGGATAGACGTGTGTTCCATCAGAACGGAAAACGCGAGGTTTATTCTTAGCTGCTCCTCAGCGCTGTTCTGAACGAAACCCTAAGGCAGAGACTGTCACGCTCGCTCAAAGCCATTCGCAGCCGTACGGAAAGCGCACCTGGCCCCAGCGCGAGCAGGCAGGACGCACATCTTTGCCCCAGTACTGCGTTCCACATCGCTCACCTCTCACCTCGAGCAGTAACAATCCCTCACTGAACAGGAAGGAAACCTTTCAAAATCATTTTCATGCTCCCCTCCCCTCCAGCATCTCCACAGCTTGGGAAGCAGCCAGTCACAGCGCCTCTACCCTTGCCAGCACCGACCCGTCTGCAGCGTTCATTCCCTTCAGCATCCTGAAGTTCTCAGGTTCGGTTGCAAGAACAAGCTTTCCAATTATTATTGACGCACAGTAAATTTTATTATACATAAGTTGATAAAATGTCATATTCAATCTTCAAATGATTTTTCAGAACACTAAAGATAGGCAATAAATAATACTAAAATCAAGAACATTCCCTTTAATTGTTTTAACACCCTCACAGCTTCCATAGAACAGCCCTTAACAAGGACAGAGTATCTCTATCAGAGACGGCATTTCATTTTACCAAATAAAAACAAAAAAAAATTATCTTAGTAAAACATTACACAATGGTAAACTCAGGCTACCCTTATGTGATACATAAATGAATGATCAATCCCAAAGGAAACATTTTCAGCATCTAGAGAACAGCAGGGAAGCTTACTCTGGAGCAATCAGGAGCTGGCAAAATGTTAATAATTAATTACACTATAAATTAAGTGATTTAAAAAGTGACTGTAACAATGACAGCATGTTAATTCTTAAAATACATGGTCTGAAGAAGAGCTGTAGCTATGTAAAAAGCCCTTTTTCCTCTGAAGGAGGGATCAATATTCATGGAATGCAAACATAATAAAGATTCAGTCTTTAGAAGACGGAACTACTGAGTTTGCAGATCATCCAAATGCTTAACTTTATTTGTGCTGTGGTCAAACCATACCACTTTCACTATTTTTTATCCACAAAATTCAGCAGGTGCAGGAATAGATTTATGATGTCCAGGTAGAGACTGATTGCAGCCACTATGTAGTCTTCAGGAGACAATTTGTGCATCAGCAAGTGAGTGTCATAAATAATAAATCCACAGAACAGAAGAGCTCCAGCCGCAGCAAACACCAACTCCAGCGTCTTAGAATAGAAAAACACCTGAAGCAGACAAAATATGAAAAAGATACTTGTGAATTTCATTTTTAAAAATATTAATATCCCTGCATAATGATATGTCACATTTCAAACACAGTCTTTCTAATGTTATGTAGACAAAACCATGGTATTATGGTGAGATATCAATGCTCTTATTCCATACACTCTGCAGTCACACAATCTCTGACTGAGTAAAAGTGCCTCCACTTAAGAGGGAGGAAGCTCTGGTCTCCAGAATATTAACAGCAGAACAACTTAAAAACCAAAATACAATTAGATCTCAAATCACCTTCACATTCTCTTCATCAAGCAGTGGATCTCAACTGACAAATTTTGTCAATCAACCCAAATACCCCTCATATGTTGGCAAGAGCATCACTCAACAAAAACATAAATTGAAAATGTGTAGTTAAAAGATCACCAGCATGATCCAGAACACTAATGGATCTGGTCAGAATTTACTTTCACCAAGGCTGATCCAAACCTTTTAGTTACGTTAGAAGTTGGTAAAAGGTCAGGCTTTGAGTGAGCTGATCTTAGTGGATGGTGTCCCTGCTCTTGGCAGGGGGCTTGGAACTCAATGATCTTAAAGGTCCCTCCCAATGCCCATCATTCTGTGATTCTGTGAATATCTTTTAACTGTGAACATGAAGTATCTTACCCTCAAGAAACAAGACAAGACTAAAATCCACAAACAAGCGAAGAGGCTGCAAGAAAATAAATTACACTGTGACCAACAATATACTTTCTTTTAGACTTCACTTAAAATATCCTTTCTTCTAAAACCTCTTTACAATATATCTGGCAAGTAAATGTCTGGAATTCTTAGATGCCAACTGTTCACTAGTGTCAGCAGTAAATGTTTTATAAAGCTGTCAAACGTTATGTTCTAACTATTTTTTTTAAAGATTTGAAACAGCTGCCTTCTCTCTCAGTGAAAAATCCAGGTAAACTAGTTTTCTAATTATTTTAATATTTTTTATCACTGAAAAGAATTTACCAAGGAACTGGGTAAAACTAAAAATTTAAAATAAATAACCCTCACCATTCCCTTGAAGCAGGTACTGTTGACCTGTATTCCTTATTAAACCTACAAAGCTTGCTTTAAGAAAGAAAGAAAAAACCCCACCTTAACAACAACAACAAAAAATTAAAAATCATGATATATGATAACTATGATAACATACCCTGCTCCAAATTTGCTGAAGTCTCTCTTTGACTGCAAGGTATATACAGTCAACCCAAGAAATACAGCAGCAGTAAGAAAAAAGGCTTGCAAGACGCTGGAGACATCATAGAAACTCACTATAAACAGAAAAAGTAATCTGTCAATTAAAGAACACTGCACTATGTATTTGCTCAGTTATCTTTTGAGGAAATAGAAATTTAAACTTAACTGTGAACAAAATTAAGTAAATTATGCCTGAACTTGTCTTTGCATTTCAAATGTACGATCATAGGACTCAGAGATCTTGTTCTAGCTAAGTTTGACAGTTACTTTACAGCTGTAGCTTCTTAAATGGAAATAACAGGCCTTCCATAGTCAGAATTATGAAAACTAACAAAACAAAACAAAAATATTTTAAGCACAGGTAACAGAGATCTTAAGGAAAAAAACTATATTAATTTTTCGCAGTACTGAAACAATGGGAAAAATAAAACAATTTCCTATAAAGGCTTGAAGTTTTGATTAGAGTACAAGAGAGGAGAGATAGCAGAAACAAGTGCAACCTTTTTCTTCCCTCCTTCCTCCTTAATCTTTCCTTTCCCCAAATCAGGAGGTCATAAGCCACAATGAAGAGGTTTCATCTTAAGCTGTAAGGTATAGTTCAAGGTGATGCCATGACTGCACACTATCTCATTTCAACCCTGACCATGAAGCACAGAATTCTCCAAAATCAGATTCCCTTCAAGGAAATTGAGGGGGCAGATAGGACTATTTCAACTTGAAGATCAGCTCTGCCAATAGCCGAACATTATGAAAGAGAACATTTTTAGCTATACCAAAAGAACGGATTCCCCAACTCATTTCTCACATCAAATGTATACAGCTTCATTTCTGAATTTGGTCTTCTCCCTTGATTCCCTGGTTTTGCTAAACTCCTATCACTGTCATTAAAATTTTCAAACAGGATTCATTATCATTTTAGTCACATCTAGAAAACCCTAATGGCAATTACTACAACATAATGGATTCCTTGTCCAAATTCTTTATGGAATCAGACAATAGGAGAGCTACTATTTACCTGTAATGGCAATTGTCACTGCTTCCAGTAGCGTCTACAAAAAGCAAACCCAAAAAAATAGAAGGATAAGAAAAAATCAAATTAAACATTAGGTCTCCTGTTAAATCTTTGTATGAAAACACAGTTACCTAATTTCCAACAAGAAAATGGGAATCGTACTGTCCTACTGGGACAGTATGGAAGCTGTGTTACATAAAAAGCGTAATACCAATACAAATACAAAGTGAAAATGAGTGAGAGACTGTCCCTATATAAAAAAAATCACATTTTCTACTGTAAGTGCACAGTATTTATATGACAAACTATGCAAGGGGCTATAAAATTAATACATTTTTAATATCTTGTTGAACAGCTGTCTAACACAGTGTCTGCATCCATTTCCTTTCCACACTTATCCTTTAAACAATCTGTTTACTTACACAGCAAAGCTGTCTTTCTGTTTTATTACAAATAAAATTTAGGCAACTCTTAAAGCATCAAATTTTAATTGATCTACTGTGACTTCTTTTCAGAAGACTGATTTGCTACATAATCAAAAATATCCAAGAGCAACTGTTAGGCTGGATCTACATATTCACAACATCAGGTAGAAGACTGAAATTTGAGGACAGCTCTGACTGATCTGCCTGTGCTGGAAACATGCTTGGAATTTAGCATCAAAAAGACAACAATTGGAGGAATAAACAATATGGTTGGTTTGGGTCTCTGCTTGAGGTTGTCCATTAAACAATTTAGGTAACAGGAATGCACTCTCCTTTCCTACTGAGCAGTTCCATAGAAAAAATCCCTGACATCAACAGAACAATGAGAGCAGATAGATTTCTACACACACACACAAAATCCCTAGCTCAAACTGGTTTCAAGTTCTAACACTCTTTCTAAAAAGACACTGAAAGAAACCTAAAGTGCCTGCTCTCTAGAAACAACCTGTGGACAGAATCTCCAAAAAGTAACTCAGACCGTCATAATTATATAGGATGTCTGTCAAGGAATACAAGAAAAAGAAATTACATACCTCTAGTTTCAAGGAATTAATTACAATGAAGATATTCTAAGGACTATTAAATTGAATTAATTAATCAATTAATAATTTAATTTAAATAAACACTTACAAATCCAAACAGCAGGTATAAATTAACAGGGTGCTTGCGACTGAAGAAAGGCAGTGCCACCATTACAGCCAGAGATGCAAAAAAAGATACTAAAACCAAGGCAGGCCTGTAAAATTCCATTTAAAAAAAGGTAATCAAATTTAAATATTTGTAAGACTATGGAGCAGTTTATATAAAACCAAGTTTTTAAATAATCATCTAGGAAAAGATATCCAAAGTAAATATTATGCAAGTTTACAATAAAACTGTTCTAAATCATGCTCCTACAGATAATCAGTTAAAAATAGTACAGTCCCCAAAAGAAGCACGCCCACAGGAATTTAAGCAGACCAATTCTTTTGGGGGAGTGGAGAGGGGGTAAGGGAAAAAGGGATGGGAGAGGGAGGAAGAGGAATAATACATGATTCTGCTTTTTGAAACAGGCACCTATAACAACAGAATTCCAAAGAGATTCTAAAAGTATTTAGACTGTAAAACAAGAAATGTCACTAACAGATGTTCTGCAATTCATGTAAAAGTTTGCATAGCACAAATATTGAAGTAAGTAGTATTAATAAAACATGGATTAAAATCAACAACAACACAACAAAAAAATTAGTTTTCATAGCAAATCAAGGAGAAAAATGTCAAAGAAAAGTTACTCCCTAACAAAGTTAAAAAGTATCTATTACAGCGGGTTATAAAAATTATTAGACTGAAATGTAGCAACAAGTTACATAATTTACACTTAACACATGGTAAACAGCTGCATTTCACCTTAGAATTTACCTCTCATGAACAAATGCCTGCACTCCAGGGGAGTATAAGAAAATTGCAGATGTGACTGTGGTCAATAGAACTTGAATAGAAAGAATGCTGTAGACCTTTCGCAGAAATGCTGCAATACGGAAAATAAAAATGAAACCACTTTTGACTTACAAAGTTCAACAGTAAATCAGATACAAGCTTTCATTTTCATAGGCAACCATTATAAAGTCATACTGAAAAAGCAAAGAACAAAGTCATAAAAAGTCATTTTACTTTAAAAAATCAACACAGTATTACAGCAAAATTACATTTAT
The DNA here is from genome assembly GCA_013186435.1 of Turdus rufiventris. Taxonomy (NCBI): domain Eukaryota; kingdom Metazoa; phylum Chordata; class Aves; order Passeriformes; family Turdidae; genus Turdus; species Turdus rufiventris. The sequence goes on from PYHW01010552.1 coordinate 2,369,535, forward strand.
TCCTGGGCATCATTATTTAACCATTAACAATGATGACAAAAGAAATATAGAAAACATTTGCAAGGAATTTAGTTTGGACTAGTTTAAAACCCATGTAAATCCATTCTCACTCTACTAACTGCATACCTTGCCCATCATGTTACTGGTGCCTAATGGAGAGGATTAACATGGAAGGCAGAAACAGCTATAACAGTTTAAAAAGGTAAAGTTTTTAACATTAATGTCTATTGCCATACTAAATACCATATTCAAATATAATTTATCATCATTTACAACTTGCATTGTACTGAACAGGCACAGGCTGGGAAAAAATCCTAGAATTAACAGGCTTCTTAATTCTAGAATTATGGAAAGAAAAGTGTATTTCAGGACACACGAATCATATCATACATATATCATACAGATATTCTGTGTTGTGGATAGAAGGAGACCAAGTCCATTAGGCAAGATGCTGTAGAAGGAAGAATAAGCTTACAGGGAAAAAAATCAGTCATTAACAGTACAGTCTTAAACAAGTTGAAGAGCACATACTACAAGAAACTGAATTACCTGCTTGCAGCAGGTAAAGTGAAATACACTTGTAAGCCATGAGGGACTGGAGCCATAACGAACTGACCCAACCTAGAAGCAGCATCCTAGCTTGCAAAGTCTTCCCCCCACATTACTAAATGCACCAGTAATTTTGCTAGACATTATCTGTTTCATACCTCCTATTGCACACCTGTTATTTTTCTAACAAGATAAAACTGTATTTTAATACAAGGTGGTCTCCTGATTTTCAGAAATAAATAATAAAAGATTGCACGGCATGCAGCCTTTTTATTCCAAAATGTGTCCAGTAACACTGTTTCAGCAAGGATTCCTGATAGACACATTCTGTGAGAGTACTCAATGCGTTTGAGGCCTGCACATGAACAGCAAAGCAGGATTTCATGGATATCAGTATGATCTCACAGCATGCCGAAAGCTCTGGTGGAAGACAAAACTTCTAACACCTCACGGAAGAAGTTCAAATCGTTCAGTCTCATGGTTAAACTTCTGCAATTAGAGCCACTAATTCTAGTATTTATGAATCACAGAATGAATACGGTTGGAAGAGACCTCTGAGATCACCGAGTCCACCCTATGACCGTGTCAAACAGACCATGGCACCAAGCGCCACGTCCAGGCTCTCCTTAAACACCTTCTGGAGCTGCGTCTCTGCAGGGACTACGCAGCTCATGGATCGTGTTTGGACTTCATCACGCTGGACAAAACCAAGCCTGAATCCACACGGGGTACCGGGTACTCCCGAGGGGTAACCCCTCTCAAGAGAAGACCCTCTGCGGTTAAACGACAGCTTTTTGCCGGCCGCGGTCCCTCATTCTTGATGCCTAACCTGGACTGAACAGTGCGCTGGCTCCGCATTCACAACCTGTAGCCAGGTTAAAACACTGCACGGAGCCCGACTGCAGCTCAAGGCCAGAGGCGGCCGGGCTATCCCGAGGCACCTGCCGGGAGCGCAGGGCGCGGCCTCTCCCGACGGCCCCGCCAGCGGGGGCAACGGGGCCCGCCAGCGCTTGGGGGGGAGGAGGCGCGGCCGTGCGGCTCTCGCACTCATCGGCTGTCCTTACCCATGCGGATGTGGACGCTGGCCGAGGCCACGTTGCTGCCATAGTTGAAGTCATCCTCGATGGAGCTCCGCGGGTAGCGCTGCTCCGCCGCCATGGCCGCCGCCCGTCTCCGCCCCGCCGAGCGCGTCGATCGCGGGCGCCGCCGTCGGGCCGCGCAGTGCCGAGCAGGGCGCCCCGCCGAGCGCCGAGCGCGTCGATCGCGGGTGTGCTGCGCTGCGTCCTGCCCGTCGTTGAGGTCTGAAGGGCCTGGAGGGGAGGTTCCAGTGACGGGGAAAGCCCGGTCGTTGGCTGGTGTTCACCTTTGGTCCTCTCAGCGTGCTCTCCGGACTGTGCTGCAGCAGGCAGCGGCTGTGCACAGCTGCAGACACGGACCTGCGTCCAGCGGTGCTGATGGAAGCGGCGTCGGGGCTGGTGCTCCCGTCAGCGTGTTTGCCACAGAGATGAGCTTCACTTCCAGAAACCTTTAATGTCAAGCAGAATTTTACCACGGCGTTCTCCTAGTTTCGTGTCCCGTCCGTCCAACCCAGTGTAATTGAACAGAAAAGCAAAGATGCCCGGCGATCGTCAGCGTCACAAAGCGCTGGGTGCAGCCGGGCCTGAGGGCAGCTCACACCGAGCCATCACAAAAGCTCTTTGGGGATGGAGGCAGCGCAGTGGGTCACTTTTCAAACTGCTGAATATTACCTAAAGTGTGCCAAGAAACTAACTGAAGCAACTGACACTTTAGAAATATATGTAATAGATTTGACTAGAAGTGCTTTTGAAAATTGAAAAATAATGGCCTGAACTGTATTCAGCTTCTCAAGGGAGAAGTAAATCAATTCTGTGATTTCGTGATGAAATAATCTTGAGCAGCTTTTCAACCGAGTTGACTTAAGATACTACATTTCACTTGCAGAGACAAGAATTATGAGCATGACTTTATATTCTGGGAAGTATTTATGATTTTCTTAGCATCATTTTGCATTTTTGAGTTGCTGCACAGTAGGATCTTTCAGTTTAAATCCTGAATTTGGAGCTTTATGCACTGCTCACACTGCTGAATAGTAACTGTTTTGAAACAGTCATGCTGTCTGCTATCTTGCATCTGCCTCTGCAGAAGAACAACACTGATGTTCTCTGAGAAGAAGCATTTAGAGTTCTGGTCAAGCATCTGATGTTCCCTTCTCCAAATACATGGAGTGCTGTTTTCTTTGAAATACATCTTAGAGGCATTCTGTGTGAGAAACAGAAAATTTCAGAGCATTGGTGCAGAGTTGACTCCTGCAAATAGCTTGAGGCTTGAGACAATTGAAGGACGTATAATAGTAGCCTTCAAATATTCTTTATAAGGCTGTTGCAGTCCTCTAACTGTGGAGAAAGTGTCACCTAAACTGCAGTAGGGAATATTCAGGGTGAAAACTTCAGTACTTTTAATTTTAAGAGTAATCAGGGTAAAGCTGTGAAATAGTTAGCCTGGGCTTTAGGCACAGGCTGAGAGATAGGAGATGGAAGGAAACAGGCATGGGAGCCTTTTCACTCACACACCCACCTCCTGTGTGGAAGATGTTGGTCGGATGGAAGCCACCAAGAATCAGTAATAAGCTTATTTGGCAAGGTGAGACACAAAGTAGCAAAATCACCTTGTGACGCCACTGAGAATAATCTGCCAAAGTCGCTGCAGATGGGAATGGAAAATTAATTATGTCTGCAATACTGATAAAGGCTGCAATTTTCATGCCTAAAGAGAGCATCACTCTTGTCTTAAGGACTTTCTTGTTACTTGCAGGCACATACAGAATGCAGTTCTTTGGAGTGACTGTACTGAATGAACATTTAATGACACTGAGTCTGCCTGAGTGCTTTCAATGCCTTTGCAATTTTCCATTCCTCACTTGGGAAAGTATACCTTGTAAAATGCTAAATATGCCTTGTAAAAAGGAAAGTGTGTTTTGCATTGCCTTTCTTTTCTGTATTTGATGTTTTCATAAACATACCTCCATCACACTATTTTTATTTGAAACCACGGCAGTCCCACGGTGACTTGCTCAGGGCTGGCTAGACGCTCCCGCTCGGCGTGCGTGTGTGCAGGGGTGAAAGAGCTTTCTGTTCTCCCAGGTTCTGCTCTGGGCTCCAGTATGGGGAAAGGAAGCTCACTGTCACTGGAGGCCTGGGTAAGAACCATGAACTCCTCTGTGCCTTTTGTCTGCGTTACACATAATCGGTGGCTTTGCTGGAAAAAGTCCATCTGTTGCTCAGAGGTACTTGGGAAAGGTAGTTGGAGCGTTGCCAGGATCCTGCTTCTTTCCAGAGGTTTGTTTTTAAATCATTGTGCGGGAGGCCCTTGGTTTGCTTAGAGCAGTGTTCCCAGAGTGACCCCTCTCAGCATGGCTTTGATATACATCTGTGTATCTTCACATCATCACGGCTGTTGTTGAGGCAGGACTAAATGGTCTCCTCTTCCCAGACTGCCAAGTACATGACCTCTGCATGGCTCCATTCAAATGCATAAGGCACAACCGCTGTAGTACTGCTGGAGTGTGGTTCCAGGAGTACAGAGTCACACGTGGGGCCCTGTGGCTGCCTGCCAGCCTTTCCACAAGGAGGTAACATCCAGGCACTTTGTGCTCAGGGCGGCACAGCTCACGTGGATACAAAGCCATGTGGGAAAACAGAGAACTTTGACTATGTAGGTGCATCCACATGGTTTTTAACCATCCATTTATCCTCAGGTGAGCTTTGGTCTCTCAGTTTCAAAGTAGGTGGCTGAGTTAAAGGGGTCATTTATAACTGTGTGATCCTGAGGAATCCTAATTTGAAGAAATGTGAGTTGTAGCAGCTTTCCAGTATCTGAGGGGGACCTACAAGAGAGATAGAGATGTACTTTTTTTACAAGGGCATGGTGATGGCTTTGAAATGAAAGAGAGTAGATATTAGAAAAAAATTATTTACTGTCAGGATGGTAAGTCACTGGGACAGATTGCCCATATAAGTTGTGGATACCATCCACATCCCATCCCTGGAAGTGTGTTCAATATCAGGTTGGAGGTCTGAGCAATCTGGTGTAGTACAAGGTGTTGCTGCCCGTGGCAGGGGGATTTGAACTAGATGATCTTTAAGGTCCTTTCCAACCTAAACCATTCCATGACTTACTGTGAAGTTATCCTCACACTCAAAATACAAATTTTTCCATTGGAACTGGAGATAATAATGTGATTGTAAAGTTATTCCAAATTATATTTCAATGTATACAGTATGTAGGTGCAAAACCATCATGATGTTCTTACAGGGCAGGAAAATAACAAGGAAACTCAGAAACAGATGTGCCATCTGTTGCTGTAAAATCCCTGATAGTGAGTTTTCAAATCCACTGATTAAGGGAAGAGCGTTTATCTTCTTTACTACTTACAGTTTCAGGAGAAATACTCTACCCTTTAGCAAGCAGATCACAAAGCCAAGCTATTCCAGGATGAATAAGCTTTTCTCAATATGTCTTTGGTTTCCTACAGCCAACATCTCTGCCTGATGATGGTATATTCTTTTTCCTATTAAATCCCACCTGCATTATATATCTTTTATTTCATTATACCTCACCCTATTATAACTTGATTAGCTCCTTTTAAAAAAAAATTTTAGACCATGAGTAATTTTGATAAGATATGATGGATTAGCTTTGGATCTTATTCTCAGTGGAGGTCTAGATACAATAAAAAATGGGTTGTGCCTGGGAACAGAGCTATGTGGTATCACTAGGCAGTGGTCCATTGATGTGGGAGATACAAACTTACCTGCCAGGGAGCACGATGTGGAGGCCTGGATCTTTATTTTAGGGATTGTGAACAGCTCTTGAACAGACATGTTGGTTTGATTCATGCGATTGGGTGAGACATTTTAAATGGGCTCAGGGTGAGTATAATTCCTTTTGAAAACAGGACTTCAAGAGAAATATATCTCTGCAGCTAATAGAGTAGTACTGGTAGTTAATAATCCTAACAATAAAAGTCTTCTTTCAAGGCTTTTACCCATTTGTACAAGTCTCATATGTTTCAAGGATGCCATCTGACTTTGACAAGCAGAGGGATTTTATATTTTAAGGTCAGGATCAATCTGGAATCTGTTTTTGCTTATAATCACACCTTTGTTGTTTCAGTAATGCTGAAGTTTAAAAAACGAGCATTACCATTTTATTCCATGTGTAGGACTGAATCCTAAGAAAATATGGAATGCTACACTGACAGCCCAGATATAGGCAATTTTTCCTTTCTTTATGTATCAAGGGATTTATTTCTTTTTCATGGAAGCAATGTTACAAACTAAACCAATTTAATAACTGCACTATCTTGTAAAATAGAAGGTGGATCGTTCTTGAATTTGTTTCTCTGAACAAAACATGAAAGCATACTCTGCTCTGAGTTTGCTATTATTTTGTTTAATTTCAATTTAGTAGTAAAAACTGCTCAAGTACTGGGAATGCAATATGGACTCCGTGTATATAACCCTTAACTACTCTTTCTGTACAAATTCCAGTGTGCTTTAACTGTCTTCAGTTGTCCTCACTGAACAGCCTACATCACCTGTAATGGCTAGTCATTCTGTCATCTGAAATCTGAGTGTACTCATATAAATTAGTTTATCTCAACAGTTGAACTTATTTTGTTATGATCACTTTTAATTCTGAATCTTTGATTTCCTGACATTTTGAAAAGGAGAGGAGAGGAGAGGAGAGGAGAGGAGAGGA
>PYHW01010552.1:2375914-2403992 GCA_013186435.1 Turdus rufiventris
AGGAGAGGAGAGGAGAGGAGAGGAGAGGAGAGGAGAGGAGGACATACTTCATCCTCAGGCACTGCTTGCACCCAGGTTTTGTCTAGAGGGGCTTCAAAAGGCACAAGGCATGGCTGAAATCACCTCATCTCCTCATGCTGCCATCACACACCTGTTGACCCCAACGTGCAGAGGCTGCATGCAACTCCTGCAGTGTCCTACACAGGGGCTGGGACAAGAAACTTGAGGTGTTTGGTGTCTTTTACCATCTTCAGACAAGAATACCAAGGGCACTAAGGGGCCTTTCGGCCATAAAGTGCTGAGCAGCTCTTAGTTTTCCCACACCATTTTTCCACAGCTGAGTGGCTTTCAAGACACTTCCTGATAGGGAGGGAAGGACAAAAGTGGTGTGAGATGTTTGTTGTGGTTCTGATAGAACAAGAGTGTTGTCAGTGTCATGCAGGCTCTTCGGGAAGTGGGTCAGCGGCAAATCCTTTGCTTATTTGTAAGGTTAATTATTTAGTTGTCTGAAGTCAGCTTCTTCAGTGTTACATCTCAGAAGATGTATGTCAGATATGTTGTTGCTGCTCACTTTGCATAAGGCAGAAACAAAGCTCATGGTTCAGACACAGCAAAGCACTTCCATGTCGTTTCAAGGTGCCTCTCTGCAGCAGCAGTGGCAGAAGAGACTGCCACAGCTCCTTAAGTACTGCACTTGGTCCAGCAAGTTCTGAACTGAGGGTTTCTTAGTGTTAATATTTAAATACCATTTTTAAAACATCAGTGGATCTTGTGTAATCTTGACATTGTCGGATACTAGCAGGAAGAACTGTGGTTCATTATTCAGTCAGTTATGAATTTTTAGCTAGATGTTCCTTTTAAAACTTGAGTTTTACTTTGACAAAGAGTAATATTAATTGGTGTATGGTACCTGTTCAGAGACTATGAGCTGGACAATCATCTTTATTGTACTCAGGATTTTTCGCACAATGTTGTCTGCATCACCTGTGTTGAAATTGCTTGGAAAAACCTAACCTCCTGTGAAAACTCTTTATTTATTTATTTATTTATTTATAGTGGAATTTGGTTTAGACGTTTCCAGTGCTTTTAGAATTGAGATGTATGAATGCCAGAAGTTAATACTGTGACTTAAAAAGCAGAAGCATCACTTCTCCTGCAGCAATAAAGCAGCTCATCAGCCACCACTCCTTCAAAAATAATTAATTACGTGTTTCACTGTATGTTGAACTCCAGAGGTTTTGACTACAATGATTATGACTACACGGACTACTATTAGTGACTTTACCTCTACAAAACACAGAATTTTCATACAATAGTTTGGGTTGGAATGGATTTTTAAAGGCATCTGGTCCAGCAGCTTGTGATAAGCAGGGCCAGCTTCAAATAGACCAGGTTGCTCAGAGACCCATCCGCCCTGACTTTGAATGTTTCCAGGGATGGAGAATCCATCACCTCTCTGGGCAACTTGTGCCAGTTTTTCACTGCCCTCACTGTAATTTTTGGTAGTGGCTGGCAGCCCACTACAAGCTGGGATTAGAATACCCACACTGGTAATTGCAGTGAGCCTTAGCAGTGAGCTTGTGAAAAGGTTCTCTGCTGAGATACCAGCTGTGCTTGAGCTGTTACCCTCCAAAGAGTGACTTACCTAAATTATGTAAACAAAGGGAAGAGGAAGATCCATGTTGAGAGCATAACCTTTTGCTTTTCAGGAAAGCAGAGCCATATCAAATTGATAGGTCAAATCCACTGATTGAATTTAAAGGATGCTGTTTTAACAGCAGTGTTGGCTTTTAAGACTGTTTCAGAAATAGTTAATACTGACCATGCAGAAAGGCAATGAGAATTACATAGTAATGTTAGTTATGTTAAGAAATTGAGTGACCAAGTAAATTTGTACTGTAAATCACTAAACTTGGCCTACTGTCACGTGTGAGGTCTTATTGACCATTCTGTGGCATGCATCATTAGGAGCACACCTGCATTTGTTTGCATCCTAATCCAGTTATTCAATACTGCTGGTTTTTTTTAGGGATCTTTGCCTGAGAAAAATAGATTTTAAAATTATTTTCATAGATAGTTGACTCGGTATCTTAATGAGTCAGCCATTAAAGTGATTGATTCTTTAAATCTAATACTTAGTGTTAGATATTGAATCTAATTAGAAACCTAATATCTCCACTAAAATATTAAACACATCCATTAATACCTGCCAAGAAAATAACTGTAATTGCAATTGAACCCTTTTAGTGGTGTTTTTTGATTACTGGCCAAAACCCATAATTGTTCACCAAGTGTTCTGCAGTTCCCTCAAAACTCTATGTCCAAAGTTAGCAGCCATGTTTTAGATGCTACCACTTTGCTGAAAATCATAGCTGGGACAAGATTCTGCCTAATCATCTCTGTGCGGCTTCTGAAGAGAACAACAGATGTGACAAAGTATTAACATAATTATAGCTCTTTATGAGAATTCCAACTTTATGATTGTTGGGGAACCTATTCCTTTATATTCAAATATTAATTTATCCCTTTTCAACAATAACAGTCAAAAGGAGAGAGAAATTTGTCAACTGGTTTCTGGGCAGCACTTCCAAGGTATTTTCTAAGTACTAGACCTCAGTCTGAGGACTTGTCTGCCCTAGTATTAAGCAAGACTGAGATACCTGATTTTACATGGCTGGGATGCAAATAATTTCAGGTTAAAAGCCCAGAAAATCCCACAAACTCAGAGTAAACTTCTCTCACAAATTAAGGAGGGGGGTGGGGCGGGGAAGAAAAAGAATATTCAAATGCCCTGCACCATGCCTCAGGGTCTATTTCTGCAATATGAGCAAATGCACACAGTAGAGGCTTTAACTCCTAGGGCTGCTAAGGCAAACTGAATTTCCCAGGTCAGTGGACATTTCCTCTGTGCAAGTCTTTGCCTAGCATGTCTCTTGCAGGGGAAATGTACCTCCCTTGCCCAATAGTCACACTGCTGTTGCTCGAGTGCTTTGCAATACACATAGCTACACTGATTGTTTTGAAGATCTGTGTACTTTTTTGAGGGTGTGGAATAGGGCAGTATTTGAGATTGCTTGAGCCAGAAGTTCTTTGAAAGGTGGGATTTACAGTCCCACTTTGATAGCCAACATTAGGCAGTAATTTTAGCAGTTTGCATGGACTTGGGACTGACTTAGGACTCTACTGTTGCCTAAACTGGTTCGCTTGTTTGATTTTTTATACAAAGATTTGTATGAAAACTGCGTATTAACCTACATTGGATGGAAGTGCAGCAGCTCATCCTGAAGAACTTCAGGAGCAGACATTTCAGAAGAGAAACTTTGACAGACAATCACATTTTCATGTACTCCATACTGAATAGCTGAACATGTAGCTCATAGCCAGTATGAGCTGAACTCTGTGTGGGCTGATGTTTGTGCTCACAGGAGGAAGGCAATAGGCACACGAGGGCTGGTGGCAGGCAGGGCATTGCTTTTCGGGGTGGCAGCCTGCATTCATGCAGCTTAAGCTAATTACGGAATCACAGCTTTAGCTAACATTTGAGCCAACTATTTCCTTTGTGGCTATCACATTTTCATGTTACTTGGAGCATAAGTTAGTCTTTTGGTAGTGTTAAGACTTGGGACAATATCATAAAATAACAGCAGGCTGGAGCTCTGTTACATACAAGTACCAGTGTAAAAATGTGTGTCTCAAGGTGTGGGGCTCAATGTATGTGGCAGGACCAGCTGGTGCCCAGCCAAGTTGTGGTGCTAAAAGTTTGAATATTTCTCTGCCAGTCTCAGAAATACATGTTTGGAATGATATTTCATATTGGGCTTCTTTGGACTTTTGCCCAGAGATGGAAATGCACCCTCAATCTCAAAATGCATTGAAAATTGCTGTATCTGCATCTGTGTACCCTCAATCTCAAAATGCATTGAAAATTGCTGTATCTGCATCTGTGTCCTAAGTGGAATGGATGACAGAAGTTAAGTGTTATCTGGATGGTGAATTCTCTCTTAAACTTTCTTCAAAATCACATTGTTTTTTCTCTTCACATTTCTATGAAATTTTTTACATTGATGAGAGGTTGCACTGCTGTGGTTACACTGTGGAAGCCCTTAAGAGGCAGCTGAAGGTGTCAGTCCTGTCAGATTTTATTATTTTTGGGCAACAAAACCCAAGCAGAGCTCCTTCATCTAAAATGCCCATCTTGAACATTTTCAAATGTATATGATTTTATTGATGAGCTAAGAGGAACAAAAATTTCTGACTTCATGATGGTTTTATCTTTCTCATACAAAAACAGGTGTAAAATTTGCAGTGTAAATGGCATTTTAGGGCAATATTAGGGAACACTGTTGTGTCTACTAAGCTGCATGAACGACCCAAATATTTTAAAGCTTTTTTTAGAGAAAAAAGAAAGAAATGTGTAGAGCAGGACTTTGAGCACATAGGCATTTTGTGTTTCAGAGACCAGTTGTAGCAATTGTTAGGATGATCTGGCTGATGGCAGACAAGCATTTTCTGGAGGCCAATTTGCATTATAAGTATTTATCAACTCATGTTTTGATTGACTGTGCTGTGCTGAATTTTGCATAGACATTAATACACAAAGGTAAGCAATGAAATACATAAAATTCAGCAATTTCTTTCTTTTTTTTTTCCTACTTTTGGAAACAATTCGTGTATATGCATTCCCAAATCTCATCATTAAGATAGAAAATACTGAAATATGCTTTGATTGACAGTTTCTAGCAGCACCAATATGGGAAAAGATGCTTTTCATCAGCCCCACATATAATTGTAATTCTCATTGAAATTCTTTCTGTAAATAGGTTGATGCTGGGAATTTAGTTTGAGAAACTCACAGGCTTTCCTGAAAGTTATGATTCCCATGATGGCAATAAATTACAAAACTCATTTTAAGTGCCTTCGGGTTCTCAGAATACAAATGCATATTTTTCCTTCAGATGCTTACTGACATTCTCCATCTGTAAAGTTTGTTACTTCTGCACAGAACAGAAAGCAAATATAAAATTGCTTCATTTGTGATTTTATCCATTTTAATTCAACAATCTACCAATATGTAGAGACCATTTGTAATATGATCGATGGCATTTCTATATACAGACTGACTTTAGTACAGTTGTATTTTGGAGTGAAACTGTAGTTTCATCTCTTAGGTTACATCTGCCTAAGAACTAGATGTGTACCACTGTATCCCATCCAGCTGATAGGACAGTTTTCACACTCCTGAAGTATCAAAGGATAAATCTTCTACTTTAATTAGTAACAACTCTGGGATTGTGTTTTCTGTGACAATGATGTGTTTTATGAGAACAGCTCTTGATTTAGAAAACCCCAATCAGGTTTTTGACAATATAGAAAGTGGGTTCATGTATCAAAATATGTATTGCTTTCAAATGTAGCATGTTTTAAAATGAATATATTAAAATCACATTAATTTTAAATATTAAAAAAGTCAATTTTTCTTTTTCCTGATAAGTCTATTACCAACTCAGCAACATCACTCTTGTGACACAAATGAAAAAATAGGCTAATATAAGGTTTTACGAAGTACCATGGTTATACACACAAAGAACAGAGAATCATCCACTGTACCTCTGGTAATGTTAAAAAAAAATGAACAGCAATAATTCTGGTTTTGCATTGCTTTATTGCTTAGCATTTGGTTCTTCCTAAGAAATGCATTGCCACTTCATTTTTCTTATTACTAACTTTTATTGCAAACCTTGTTTGGAGAGATTGAAGGAGTGGAGAGATTGAAGAGCATCAAAATGTGGAGAATACCGAAGAGGAAGTTTCTGACGTGTCTCCAGCTGGTTTCCTGCCTTCAGCACAGGAGCAGATGGTGAGTCCCCAGCACCTGCCAGCAGTGCTGGTGCTCCATCGGGGCATCGCTGTTCTGAGCTGTGGTATCTGGAGAGACAGAAAATTCCATGGCAGAGAGGCACAATTTTCTCTCTGTTTCATAGTCCCAGAGCTCACCTTCAGCATCCTTGTAACCATTCTCTTTTCATTTACTAGTTCTAATTCTGTGAACACAGCAGTGAAAATCTCTATAATATTGGTGACAAAAACGGGGAAAGAACCATGAAGTTAGTACTCTATAAATGGAAGATACATAATACTCAGCTTTCTATGTAAAAACTTACCTGCCCATATCTACTTAAAATTTCACTCCCTGATATAAATGTTTAGAACAAACGAAGGGGGAAAAATTAAATTGCCCCTTGCTGTCAAAAATGTTATGAAGAGCTCATTGGCTAGTGTTATTGAGATGTATGAGGATAGAAAATATCTGCACATGTTTTTATCTACTTTATGTAAATACTGCAATAATTTTCTTGGGTTTTGTTATATGGTGTTGTCTTGTAATTTTGCAACCATGACTGAGAATCTAAGCTCCCTGCCATTGCAGCTGAAGAGACAGGGGCTTTTTTTGTGCTTGTTTAGAGGGGACTTTCTATCAGTCTGATTTCTGTTAAAGATTATTTAATTAAAATATAATTGCAAAGGAAATTCTAATTAGCATATATGTACTCCCACAAAGAGTAGCTTATTCCCATTCATTATGGACAAGAGTGTGAACTGGATCTGTTACAGCCGTCCTGGAAACACTCCCAATGCAAGAGCTCTCCTGGGACCTTGTGCCCATCTGCAAGCAAAAGAAAAGTCTTTGGTATCTTCTGTGGTATAGGTTTATTCTTATCTTTCAATCAAGCACACGTGGTTCTTGCATGTTCCCTGTGGCCCAAGCATTGGATGTCAGTGAGGTAAATGATTTTGCATTTTCCTTTTATGATAGAGGAATTGCATCCCACATTAACAGGACTTAAGGACATCTGTGTACCGTAACTCACTGATTATATATGTTTCCTGGCTTCTATATAGGCAAAACATATGAAGAAACAGTGGAAACTCTTTCATTCAGAAGTCAAAGCTTTGCAGTTGTAAGTTGATTTTGTTTTGGCTTTTCCTTTTCACATTAACTTCTTGCCAAGCTGCATGTAAACCTCCTTTGTCTAGAAAAATGCAACCTTTTCAAGAGTAAAATATTTCAGGAGTTAGCTGAAACCGGTCTTAACAGTGCTATTCTTCTGGCTTCATGCCTATGGAAGTGATTAATGGCTGGAATTTATGTCACAGAGCACATAATAATTTGTTAGAAGAAACTGGATTCAGTCACAGCACAGGCATTTTTCTCTTCCTGTCATTATATTTTGTGAGGACTTACTTATTTCCTGCAATCTCAGCCCATGTGAAGAAAAGAATGATAAAATTTCTGCATAATTTTTCTGAGAATACATTTATACTCCAGATGACCTTTGGAGTAAATTTGAACTATTAGATTTTCCCACATATTTATAGCTCTGACTGTACGTCTTTGCCAGCAGATCTTGCAGGCTTTATCCACCAAACATTTATTTATGGTTAAAAACCAATTTGCACTGGGTACACTATAGAAAAAGTTCAAAGCCATTACATTTTAATCTTTCATTTATAGTTTGTTTTTTTTTCCTTCTGTATTGTCATCAGGCAATGTTACATTCAAATTCTTAATGCATTTACCTAAGCAACTCTTTACTTCTTTCAATGCCTTGCTATGCTGATATAACTATTTTCTGTGAAAGATTTTCCTGAGAGCATGCTGGCATGTATAAAATACTGGTCGTTTCCTTCCTGCTGTTTAAAGATTCCTAGTGTTTAAAGATTCTAAATGTACCCAGTGCCTAGCCTTCTTCACCCAAGCTTACTTGAAATAGATGGATATTCTCATGGAATGAGTTGTTCTAATTTATATTAAGAAAATTAGGGCAGAAGCCTTAACTGGCAAATAAATATTGGCACTTGAATTTTGTGTCAGACTTTATAAAAATGTTTGCTTATACTATATGAGGTATCCTGATGTTGACTGCATTAAAATAGATTTCCAAGGAAAACAATGTTTCCTGGAGAGTGCTTTTGGTTTGAGAATTTTATCTGGGTTTGTGTTTAGGATTTTCTTCTGTGTGTGGCTATGCAGTGCTCTGTGCATCTCACCATGCTGTGGAGCACAAAATAATTCCTCTACCTGGATGTAGAGAATCCTGGGACAGAGCATGCTGGGCAATGCAGCTGTGCTGCTGGCGTGAAGCTGGAAGAAGTGCTGCTCTCCAAAGATTTACATTAACTCATGGTTTCCTCGAGCAATGACCGTGAAAGCTTGTTAAGGCCCCAATTCACCAGTGCCATTAAGAAATGTTTCTTTTTAAACATACCTTTAAATCAGGTCTCAAAATATACGTTTGAGTGCTCTGCTGAACTGGGGATTAAGTGTAATACTTGTGTTATCTTATAGGTTGGGCTTATGTACCACAGGCATTGAAGAGGGTCAAATGGGAGTTCATTTATCCTAATTACTCTGATGTAAGAGAAGCAGCAGAGGACAGACAGACAAAAAATTATTTAATTCTGACACGTACAGAGCAAAAGCATTTTCAGCACCTTTTCAAGACGTGACAGCACATAATCTCCCATGTCTCTGCCAATGCTTTTATAATTGCACTGAAAATGGGTTTTCCCTGTCAACTTTAGATGAGAAACCCTTGTTGCCAATAATTGAAAGCTACAATAGCAATAAATTTTTCTTAAGATTAAATGGGGTTTGAAAACCTCCAGTACAACTTGATGTAACACACTGTTACTGCTGGTGTTTATACCAATCCAATCTCTTCAATGTGTGTTTTAAGCATTTCTTTTTTGTAAAGGTAAGAAAAGAAGATATTAAGGGTCTTGATATTGCAAATACTTCTACATTTCTTTAGGAGTAGTGTCGTTATTTCTACTAAAAAAGAGTAATATGATCTTCAACCCCTCTGAAAATGTTGAAAAGTTATTTCTTAATTTTAATGACAAAACTCAACTGGGTAACATTTAATGAAGAAAAACAAATGAGACCATTCGGGTGGAGGAAATGTAGATTAATATGTATATCAAAGTCCTTCAGTGAATATCCAGTCTACATTCAAAACCAGAAGGATAGCAATTACCATACGGTGCTTTTTTAAAGATTGCCACCTATTGTTGTGCTTTTCAAAGTGGATTTTTTGTCTTATACAGAGTTAATACTTAGTTAATATACTTAGTTAATATACTTAGTTAATGCCTCTGTTTTTATAATGATTGTTTTTCTTTATACTAGCAAATTTGTTTAAATATATTAATAGGAACAACGTTTTTCAGTATTTGCATACTGTTGAGATCTGCACTGTGATTTGTGATAGAACTGCAAGGTATGTCACAGAAATGACATTTTCATACATGCTGTGCAGCACTCATACACAGTGCAAAAGGAACCAGCGTGGCATGAGATGTATTTAGAAAGCAATGGTTCTATAGAATGTAACTGCACTCTCTAAAAAACTTTCAGTTTTAAAATGTTTGGATAATAAACTGCCTTACTGTTGTCCAGTTGCCTAGTTTTATGAAGAGCTCTTTGCAGAATGAAAGGCATTAAAGTGGACCCCATTTCAGCTCAGCCTTTTGGGACTGTCCCCATACAAGTTGTAGGTGACCCCGTCCCCAGCCTTGTCCCATCCCTGCCTGGCTCTGGACCCTGTCTGACAGACGTTCCAGATGGGTCCCAGACGTGGTGTGTCAGTACAAGACCTGGTGTGTCTGGCAGTGGGGCTGAGGGGTGCCCTGGCTGCTCCCCAGCCTGTCTGCTCCCTTGCCAGGCTGGTGGGATGGGCCCAGGCTCTTCACCCTCATGGACATCTCCAGCTGGGAGTTCCACATGGCTCCTTGCCCCTGGCAGCAACTGTGCGTGCTCAGTCCTTCCCTAAACACCCTACAAGTGAAACTTGGATCCTCCTCAAATTTTTGTTGAGTTCAGTGAACTCATGAGTGTGAGTCATGGTGCATCTGCAGAAGAGCTGTTGTAAAATGAGAGGCTGAATTTTGCAATTTCAACCATGCTTGAAACTTCATGGCTGTTCTCAGTTATATGAAAAAAAAATTGAGCTAGAGTTCATGGTAATCATTTGTGTCTTAGCCACATAATGTGAATTCAGATGGATGGATTTTACAGGAACCAATATACAAAGATTGTCTTTTGCATGAGGTCAAGTATTTAGAATTTAAGATTTAAAAGGAATTTGGTTTTGGAAGTTAGGAACAGCTGAAGAGAGAATTTAGAGTGGAAGTAACTATTACATTAGCCACGCACTACTACTAATAAATACCAAGCAGTGCAGTCGGGCACTGGCCAAGTGTATGCTTATTTCAAGCATCTGCTCATCTTGAAAATATTTAAGGATCTCAGTAAAAGTGATATACTTCTTCTTCCAGCACATACATAAACAGAATTGCTTCATTGGAGCTACGATGAACAATAAAATACAAATATAAGAAACAGGAAGGATTTGATGCGTTAAGAAAATATAAGCATTGAATTTCTTTTGCCTGATTTTTCACCCTCCATCTCTCCTCTCCCTCCCCACATTTTTTCATATATATATCTATACATAATGCTAGTACAAACATACTTTTGTATAGCCACATTCAACCAAAATTATCAGATTTTCCGTGTAATGCCTGAGATCCCAAATGGTACACTGAGAGTGCAGATAAAATAAATTCTAGAGGTAAACAGAGAAGTTACTGAAAAAGGGCAAACCTTCTATAAAATGACATCTAAAGCTATGGAACTGCAACTATCAACCTTTGTAAACAATAAAATATTTTCCTGAATTACCTAGTTGATAGGGGAGATGATCTTAATTTTTTTTTGCTCTATTTGATTTGATGTTAAATATTGTGCAATGATTTTACCATTATAAGGAATTTAGGCAAACAATAGATAGTAAAATAATTAAAACCCTATTAAATATACTTAATAGCTGTAGTTGGTTATTCATAGTTTATTAATATTTTACAATCTCAAAGGTAATGTAGCTTTATTTTACATTATTTTAGGCCATAATGGAAGTCTTGGCAGGCTTTGAAAAAGAGGTAAAATGTCCAAAACATTATCTTGGTGAGAGTCACAATTCAAAACAGCATGCTATGTTTCTAATTTTATTATTTTAAATGTAACTAGGTTATACTTTTACCAGCCAGAAAGATGTGATGGTGAACACGATGGARAAAACGAACTTTACAATTCATGCCTTGCAAATGCTTGGTCTAGTACATCAATATACATCATGTGTAAAGCTGAGATCCACCATGGAAGAAGTTTGTATGACAGAATAGCCTTTATAATCGAAATAGTGTTTTACAACTAATAGGAGAAATTCAGGAACAGGATCAAAAGCTGGGCAGCATGGTCTTTCCCAATGAAAATCAGATACCAACAACAGAAGATGGGAAGATGATGAAATGTATATAATTAATTTTATTTTCTTTTTTTTTAGAATATTTATTGGGCTTTTCAAAAACTCCATTTATTTTCCCTGTCACATGCTATATCAGCACTATATGGATTTGAGCACCAGTACTGCTACTGTACTGCTCAACACAGATGTTTGTGTGTGGAGTGGGAAGAGTTCCCAGCCCATGGTGTAATACTCTGGAGCAGTGCATGTGGACCCTGTCCTGTGCAAGAATTGTCCAGATAATTGTCAGATAATTTTTTTTTTTTCTATGAAGCTGAAACATCCCACAGCTGAAAAATTGTATGAAAACACAGCTGTCCTAACCATCATAGGATCACAAGACAAATGAGCTGGCAGGGACCTCTGGAGATCTCTGGTCCTTCTGCCCAGGCTGCCAAGGGCAGCGAGGAGGGCAGAGGCTGCGTCTTTTACCACAATTTTTGTGCAACCGGTTCCAGATAAGAGTTGCATTTCCAGAGGAAAACCTCAGGTGGCGGTAGCACCATAGCTTTTGGAACTGGTCCTGGTCTTGAGCAGTTCTTCGCTTTTCCTATCAGTCATTAGGGCTCGCTAACGCTTGTGCTTAACACCATTAGCCAGTCGTCAGCCGCTGGAAAAGTGAAAATGTTTATTTCTTGACTGATTTAGCGATGTGCAGATCTCATTTGGAAGTCTTGCAACCACGTTTTGTATATTCATACAAACGATGCATACCCTTACCGTGTAAGCCAAATTTGGGTTGATAATATGTTTGATTCCATCTAAATATCTCAGAGCACTCTGAAAGTTCTCCTGTCTCCTTTAAGTTAGATTGTCATCCACTTTCTATTTTCTTGTACGTGACCACATGTCACCAAAAAGGAGGGAAGAAGGTAATAAAAGATCACTAGAAGGGCAGTAGGGAATATAGATGGGAGGAATGTGGGAGAAAAACAAGAGACAAAAAGTTGAAAGGAAACATGGCAAGGGAGGAAAAAGCTTGAGCCTGCTTGGAATAGGAGCTGTTTCTCACAGCTCTGCTTTTGGGGGTCTTGAACACCTGCTTACTTGCTTGAACTCTTACTTACACTGATTCAAAACAGTGTCATGGAGATCAGCTTTGGGATTTCATGGTAATCCCATTTGCAATGACTCTGTCTCTCCATCTAATTGGGTTTTTTAGGCATTGGACACTGGAAAATTCTCCCTATAATCTTAGTTTCACAGCCAGTCAGCCATGATCTTTGAAGTCTTTCACACTGTTTCATCTTTCAGGCTCCTGCTCTCAATATATACCTGTAGAAAACAGCAAACACCAAGACTTTCTGTTGCCTCCTCCCAAAACAGAAAAGTGAACAAAGAGTGTTCCTCTTGAGCACAGTACTTCTGAAGTCACATTACTGCAACTGAACAGAAAAAGACAGTTGAAGAATCACCAGAAAAAAAACCACGAAAAGGATGGTGGTGATGGGCCATTTCTCCATTCTAGCCCCAAAACCCCCCATGCTTCCTGATATTTCAGGGAGCATACAACCTTCTTTTACCCGGCTGCAGCACTAGAACAAGATCTTAATGGTCTTATGGGCGTGAATAATGGACACCAAATGGTATTAGCTCCTTCTGCACTGGAAAATAAAGAAAAAAGTAATTATATTCAGTTTTAATGGACTCTGATGTATTTTTGATACATGTATTACATTTGATAGTTATTACATGAGGGTCTTTGATACTACAGTGACCATCTGTTTATGTCACCTTGGCCTGGTTTTGACAGGTTAAGTCATTATTTGGAGAAGCACATGGATGTGAAGGGACAGCTGTCAAGTGGGGATAATGCCACTACTCACCATAGTTTGCAAAATGCCTCCAAAAAGCATTGTTGGATTTTAATTATATTTGTGATGAAAATTCTGAGATTTCCCTGGACAACATAATGCATATTTTGCTTAAACTGATTGTCTGCAATTTTAAGGTTGCATAACTTCTTCCAGTTTTGGAAAAAATAATTGTAAAGCCTCCAGTACTGTATGCATTCATTACTTGTCAATTGTACTTTTTAAAATTTGGGTCTCTTATAAGGTGGCCTGGCCTCCCACATAATATATCTTATTTTTGCATATTTTGAGGGTAGTTTCCATGAAGCATCAATGAAGTCACTGTCAAATAAAGCCATCTATATGGGCTTGAGGATAAGAAAGCTGAACTAATTAGAAAGTAGAAATATTTGGATTAATCTGGAGAGTAGAAAGTGACTAAAATTAGGATCTGGCATATGTGTGGGGTTTTTCAGTTGCAGTGGGAGGACACTGCAGAGTCATAAATGGATGTAAAAATAGGAGCCCCAGGCAAAGGTTGTTTCCCTGCCGTGTGTGATAGGGACAATGGATGAAGAAGTCCAATGTCACCTGCATCCTCTGCAGTGAGAAGTTTTAGAGCTGTTTTAGCAATGTGGAAATACTGTTGGTACTCAAAATGGAGCAAACAGCGCTGCAGACAGACTTTGGGTACTTTTATGAGGTGATACTGACACCTGGGCAGATCAGGTCCCCATGGTCAAGCGGTCAAAATCCACCTGCTCTGCTGCAGGGCTCCACTGGGCAGGTGCAACAGTGGGAACTTCAAACAGGAAACATCAGAGCAAATTATTGCTGTCTGCTGCAAGGATCATGGGCCTTGAGACACTGAAGGAGCTGCCAGGAGTCTGTATATAATCAGCTTATGTTTACAACCACAAAACTATGGTGCAAATGTACTTTCAGACTAGTATGTGCTCCCAGGAACCATGTAGACAAGTCCAGGTATGCAATCACTTTCTCCGACTTCAGCATGATTTCTCAAATGCATGATATTTTGAACATGTTTAAAGCATGAACCCGTGTCACAAAGCTGTGACGGCTTGACATCTCATGCATAAATGGTTTGTGACAGTGGTGTCAGAATGGCCAAGTGCTTAAAAAGGCTCCATTTTTCCATCATCCCTTTCCTGGTGAAAGGGAAAGCATCATTCTCCAGAAAGACCTTACCCCTACAACAAAATCTTCCCTCCAACAAAACCTCTCCATGAACATGACAGCTGGGATACATCTGTCCTGACAGCCCCAAGAAAGAAGCTTTAGTAATTTTCTTTCTCATGACATCTTACACAAAAAAGAGCATATATATTACCAAGAGACTGGAAGGCAGACACAATGTTTGCCTTGTTCCAGGAAGCTGATGCTTATTTAGCTTTGCCCCATTGAGAGGGATTTCTGTGGATTTGCTCCTTGCCCAGAATAGTGATTCTGCTGGGAGGGACACAAAGGTATCATTTCTAGTAACACTAATATAAATATTCCCTAGCTGAGGCTGGCTTATCACACAAGAGGGCAGTCCATGCTTCCCTTCCTCTTACCTTCTCCCCTCCCTCCTTGCATCTCTTCCAGCACAGCAGATTCCAATAATAAACCCGTCACTGTGAAAGCCAGGTGTCATCCAAATTCATTTGCTGCAGCGTTTGATCTATCCTCTGCTTCAAGATACAGGTTTCAGAGTATTTTATGAGATGCATTTCACAGCTTTGTACCATACAAGACATTCTGCAGGATTTTATGAGCTGCATTTTATAAAATTTTATCAAATGTTATGTAGAATATTTTAGCCATAAGCTCTTTTTTAGGGCATCAATTCCAGTACAAGCTTGCATACATATGAAAGTGCACAGAGAAAATGTGAACATCCTCAAAACACTGTTAACATGTAACTTTCCAGAAGATCTTTGCTGGGCTATTTATTTTGTAATGGAGCTTGTAGACTTCACAGGGAAACTAAAATGGGATATAAGGCACAGCAACTGCTTTACTGTTTAGCTTTACAAAGCTGAGATGCCTCAGTTCAATCACTGCAGAGGAGGAATGATGGACTGAATAGCATCACCTTATTCCTCTCTGAGCTCCCCTTGGCTTCCTTGAACAAGCAAAGTTTTTGTTTCCAGGTCTCATGAGCAACTGACACATCCTCTGTTGGCCTGGCTGTTCAGGTACATTTGGAGCTCTGACTCTTGTCACTGTGATTATTTGTGTCCTCCAGTGCCCAGCAGAGCACATCCTGTGCTGCCAGCCCCTGCACACCTGCAATGCACAGCCACCCCTCCACCTTTCAGACACACCCAAATACCACAAGAGCTCATTACCTCAGAGGTCTGGGCATCAACCAGTTACTGTCACCCAGTGCTAGGAAGAAATTAATGAGTGGCACCTGAAAACTGTGGGAATCTCTTTTTTGTCATGGAAATGGAACACAAAACCCAGTCATTATTTGTTAATTTTCTTAGCTTGTATATAAACCCATGCACAGGTAAGATCCATCTTAGCTTCTCTGCAGCGTAGGGAGGGAAGGGGAGGGTATCTGAAGATCTCCTTGCAGTCCCACAGAAACAGGGCCAGGTGCTTAGGAGCAGCAGCATTTCTCCCATCTTTTCCAAAGTCCAGGTTTCAGATCTTTGGGGCCACATTCCACTGGCCAGCTGAAAAAAGACTTGCCTGAGATGTGCTGTGGGGCAGGAGTCCCTGTACACCTGCAGATGGACACCTTGGACATGCACCTGCCACAAGAGGTCACTTTCTGTAGAGTTCTCTGGAAGAGATAGACCAGTCCCATTTAGCAAAGTCCCTATGAAATATTTAACTTTGTGTTTAATTTTTAAAGTCTTTTCCCATTTGTTTAATGGAAGCTGAAATACTGCCATCACTGTCAAGCCCAGGAGCGGTGTTGCTTTGCCAGATCTTTTTGGGTTTACAGAAAATGACAATATTCATACTTGCATTAAGCAGCAGAAAGTAAAATTGAACATGACATTTACATTTGCAGCATGAAAATTCAGATCACTGAATGCAACATGAGAGTTATTTAAGGTCCTGATAATCTATACATGCACGCTGCTGGTCTTCTGTCACACCAGTTGTTTTGAAGGATATGCACTCTTTAGAGTTTCTGCAAAGGAAAGGAAAAGAATGATGACAAATAAAATCAATACACTTTCGAAAGAAAGTGTTTCTTTTTTGAAAGAAAACAAAAAAACCCCAATGTTGAATAAGAAGATACAAGCAGTACAATTTTCCTCTGTCAATCAAGGGAAAAAAAACTAAAGCAAAAAATTTCAGGGCTAGTTTTTGATAATTTATTCCTAAATTTCTGTCTGTTATTTTAACAATCTCTGCAATAGTAACTTTCTTCTCAGACATTAATTGCTATTCATTATTTGGTCATGTCAATGAAAACAAGAAAAATCTCAGGTAATAAATTCTTCTGTTGGAAGACGATAATGAATTAGATTGTCTTTAATAATACTGCAGCAGAAGATCATGAAATATATAAGAAGCACCTTATAATAAAAATTGCACTATATTAAATGCATAGTTTAGGTGGTTATTTTGTTTCAAGCCGAGATCTGCTATGCTTACAGAGAATTGAGCCATTGTGAGCTCTGTTCATCTTCCCGAGCACTGTAAATTTTGGGAGAAATTGTTTCTAAGCAGGCAGAAATCTGAGAAAAGCGTTTTGAAGAAAAGGGTCTCTCATTTATTAATATAACAAAGTGAGTCAGATGGCTTAAATTAAAGAACAACCCTGGCAGCTGCTGAGATTTCACAACTGCTGTTTTAAATCAAAGGGGAAGGAAAAACCCTATATATAAACTCTGTGACAAGCAGGAATCAGTAAAGTCAAGAATGAGAACAGAGTAAAAGAGGGATATGCAGCTATTGCAAAGGCAAGCAAGCAGGAACACGCTAGTAAGGCTTCTGCTGTTGACACTGTTCTCTATTTTATATGAATATTTAATCCCAATTAGGCTTTTTGATTCTGTGCCAGTAGTCACTGATGTAAAATGCAAGCATAGTATACTTCAGAAGTATACCCTGATAGATCTGTTGATTAGCTAAGGGATTTAGGAGGAACATGAGGGTTGGTCATCAAAAAAGTCAAATCCCTCAAAATTAGCAAGGCAATGAATTCTGTTCTGGACTTGGGTAATATTCCAGAGCTATGGGAAGTAAAAAATGTGACTGTCATTCCCGAATTCAGTGATGAAAAATACATCTTAATCTTTCAAAAATGTTACATAAAATAATTGCTTTAGACAGCTTTGAAGAGCGCTCTTGGCACACTACTACAGTTTCTGGCTTTACAGACTCTGGTTTCAGCTCAGGAGAAACTCAGCTGCAGATGCAAGGCTTTGTGAGCCCCAGATTCCTCTCCCACTCCAGGGACCAGACTGATGAGCTAGGCTCTGACACTCCAGATTTTGGGCACTGAAACAGACCTCGGAGCCCTGCCCTTGTTTCAAGGCAGATGCTGCTGCCAGGAATTGTCTCAGGGCCATGCTGAGAGCTCGAGGAGGGGGCCAGCAAGGAGCATTCATAGCAGGGTGCTTCGAGGGTTATGCGTGATCCAAAATCTTGCCCGTCTTGAGAGATGGACACATACATCTGCTTGGAGCCTGCAGCTCAGGAGAGAGGCTTGAGGAGCTTATCTGGCATGAAAGAGCCACTGTCAATGTCTGGAACCTGCCTGCCCTGGACCAGTGCTCAACATCAGGTTTACACCTCACTCCTTTTCTTTCACTTTCCACCTATTAATCTGTGATTTTACTAAGGCATTAGGTATCCAGGAGGGCTTCTGGAGCAGACCCCATGGGAAAGTTAGGAGGAGAAACACCCCAGCTCTGAATCCTCACTGAGCTTTGGGCAGAGACATGGAAAGCTTTGAAGTAAATAAGCTATGTACCCAGGGTGGTTCAATAATTCCAGAATGAGGGAATTACGGTGGGGGTTCGAGTTGTAATTTTGGTTTTATGTGCGTAATCTTTGCTTAAATTCAGGTACCTTCGAAGACTTTAAATCTGGCTCTAAATTGAAACGCACTGCTACAGGCTCTTTTCTCACTGTCAGCCGAAAAGCAAGGGCTCTGGGAAGTTGTCTGGGGAAAGGTAAATCTTTTCTATCACACTGAGCTACTGTGGATGCCAAATGGAATGAGGCAGCTTTAAAGGATTTTCCCAAGTCAGCTCAGAAAAAGTGATTATATAGGATTTATGAAGCAGCTTTCATAAATTTAATAATGACTCACCCTTTCCTGCACTTGCTAGATGGCTTAGCACTGACTTGGATGCTCTGATAGAGCACCATTAGTAAGAAACCACATGATTTATCTGGAGATGGTATTTCATTCTCTGAAGATAGTTCACACTTCTGATATCAGAATGAAGGAAAATAATGCTTGCGTAATAGAAGATGTATATATATGGTATATTCAAGAAATATTTTTAACTGCTGTTCTCAGAGCTGTTTAAAACAAATCTGGATTTCTCCCTTAACCCTGTGACAAGTCAAGAAGAGAGCCAAAATGCCCTGACTGTAGGCAACTGATCAGAGTCTCTTTAAGGTAAAATAATTTAGGTAGCACTTCTAAACTCTCCTGTCTGGTTACCTCCTCATGTTTATCACTAATGCCCTTCATCCATGTCGTTGGGAAAACTGTCCAGATTAGGTTAAAATGCTGTTGCAAGCTGCTAAAATAAACTGACCAGTACTATGCAGGAGCAGATGAGTGCCGGGAAAGCTGAGTGCGTGGCTTCACCTGCGTGGAGGCTGGCAGAGCAGGAGAAACAAATGGGCTGTCATAACATCTGGTCCATCTGACCACAGCTTGGTCTCAGCTCCAACATTTACTTTCATGGCAACTGGCCAAAAGAATGGTTCTTCAAGAAGTCGAATCTCCAGATAAGCAATAAATCCACATAGCAAGGTATTGATGGGAATAATAAAGAAATGGACTCATGATTGTTAGGAGAGAAGAAAAAACTTGTTCTGTACCTGACCAGTGCTATGTTGGAAAGTAAATGTCCTGAATCTCATTAGGCTGGTCTTACAGCTGTTAAAAAAAAAAATCCTTTTCCATACAGACCTTCTTCTTTCAAACTTAGTAGCAGCAGTGTATGTTGTCACAGTTCAAAATACACACGTAAAATTTGAGTTCTACTGTGAAACCCATTATGGAAGAATGACCCGGCACATTGGCATCCATGCTGTCTTTCATTAATTCAATATCAGATTCAATGCGTGAAATGACTGACTGTCTTCATTAGTAATAAAGACACAGTCTGAATATACGTGTCTGTTGGTATTGTGTTAAAAAATTTAGGGGTCTCCTGCAAGCACTCTCAACTGTGAACAAAATGAGTCAGACTACAGCTAAATGCATTTTGTTAGAACCAAAAATACAAGTATGTCATCATGCAAATATGTTTCATAGCAGCAGATCTCTTAAATTAAGAGTAAATAAGTGAGAAGAGTTTTAAATTTCAAAATCTATCCCGTTAATATAAACAAATTTGTATTATTTTCTGAATAGCTGTTACGTGAGTAGACTGATACACAAAGGAGTTGTAAGACCTTTATGTGTTAGAAAATATTTGCCACATGTCATGTCAAGAAATAATTTTCTCTGCTTTACATCTTAAAACTAATTTTTCAGGGATCATCTTATTAAACAAATAATTTCCCATGCAATTAGCTCACTGTATAGAATATGTTCATTGCTGCTGTTTGGGGCATTATGAACAATGTGTGAGCAGTGCTAATACAAAAGAGAAATCAGTGGATTCAGTCAATGTTTTGTCTCTCTCCCTGGAAAGTTGTAGGTGAAAGGAAACATGTTCATAATTACTAATCAAAATTCTAGCCAGGATCTGGTTTTTAAATGAGTTTAGTGGAGACAGTGCTGCTTATTAAGAGTGTTGGGCTTTTCCCTTGAGAAACAGCTTTGGAAAGTCTTTCTTTGTTTTACATTAATTTTCTACTTTTTCCTTTGGCAACTTCAGAAAGGACCTCTTTTTCTTTTCCATGTTCAATCTTCCCCCATTCCACCATAATTCAGCATCTTCTAAAATTTCTCAGCCTACAGTTCAAGGTAGCTCCCACATCTTCCTGTGTTTCCCCTCCACCCTCCTGCTCTGTATCCTCTGTTGGCGCTACTGCAGAGTGTTGCATGACTGGAGATGTGGGGAGGGACTCCTATACACCATGGCTACCCCTGCAATCTCTTCCATCGCTTACGAGAGAAATCTTGGCTAAATTGCAAATGTTAGAACTCCATTAGACTTGCCCTTCTGATTTATGTATTTGCCATGCGTTGTGTCAAATTTTATGCTTCAGAAGAAATGAAAAGTTCATTGCAAAAACTACATCAAACAAAAACCCCACGAAACTACAAAACCCAGAACACACAAGTCACTACGTGCTAGAACTGTTGTATATCAACAAAGGGGGAGCAAACCTGTCAGTGAGAAAACAGATCCTTGTTTCATGGTCACAAAACAATTGCTATATGCAGTCAAGATCGAAAAATCTTTCTAAGTTTTGAAAAACCAACCTGTAATTTTGTTTCTAAGAAATAACAAAGTCCTGGCCTTCAGTGATCACTAAAGGTCTAATACATTTCCAAAGGAAAAGGATAATAGCTGCAGCACTATATCAATCCCAAAACACAATGCATTTCTACCAGCATCTGGCATTTTGGTCTGGAAAATTTAAATTTCACTCTGTGTGAGGACCCCAAAGGGATCTTTATTCTTTTTTTTTTAGTATCTCTGGTATGCTAAAAAAGCCACATGGTTTGGGCAACTCGGCTGTCACTGTGCATTCACTTTCCATGAGTATCTTCTGATCCATACTAGATATGTGACCCAGCACTGTGTTATGTGAGCATTTTAACATTTTATTAAGTTCAGAGCTGCCATATCCTTCTTGTCATAACTAATTCCATTCTCCAGGTGGTTTATTAAGGATGGAAGCCATCCCAAAGTGCATAGTGACATTAAATCCCAGTGGATTTTAAATCCTCCTGACCTCTATACCCAATGCTGCTTGACAGCATCAATCAACAAGACGCCACCACTCTTCCCAGTTTTTCTATTAAACACAAGTTCTTGTAACAGAGTGCCTTACACAAAAACAAAAGGCAGGGTTTATAGTCTGATGCTCTCTATCCAGACCTGGAAGTAGTTGGGATGAATAGGAGGATTGTAAAGTTCTTTCCTGTAGCACTCTACTAGTATCTCTCATCTGCTCTTTCTCCATCCCTTCTCCTTTGTAAATCCTTCTTGGAACCTTGCTTCTTCCAGAAGAACACCTATTAGGAGTGGGTGTTTGAGTCAAAATAGACAAATTAAACTCAGTCAGAAATTAATCTTTGCATTCATTGATTTTGTTACAAAAGAAGATGAACGGTTGCATTTAAGTTGGTTTTAGCTGTAATCTGAGCACTTCCATCTGCTCATTATGCTTATAAGACCACATGAAGAAAATTGCATTAAATTTGTTACCAGAAAAGTACAGAAAACTTGGGGGAACAGTAACAAAGAAGGGTTAGTGCACAGTGGTGATTTATTTATGAAGAAAAATTAATAGCTAAACTCAGGAGCCCAGTTGAAGGCAAATAATTGGAAGGGCTCTCAAAGGACCCTCTGGAAACTGGCTCAGACCTTGGACTATGGAAGTGCTTACTCATTTTTATTTAGTTATTTTTCAAGAAAAGCTCCAGATAAAGAGGGGAAAAGTGGCTACAAATGTTTTCCAGATCTAAATATCACGAAAAGCTTTATAGAGCTAATTGGAGCAGTGGCCTTTGGTGGCAAACAGCTGTAAAGTAGAACTGTGTGCAGGTACATGACTTCTCTTGGAAAGCTTTAGTGGCCACCTCTGAACCAGACAAGAAACAGGATCTGTTCTTTGGTCCTGCTTCTGGACTGTCAGAAGGGGAAGAAAAGCTCTCAGAGGCTGGGCATCATCTGAGATGGTGTTTGTTGACACAGGGCAAAATGTGCCAGAGTGCCTCAGCTGCAGACAGTGTGGATGGTGCACAACTCCACTTCAAGCCCTGTTCTGGCCTAGGTTAGTTTGCAAATATGGATGGAAATTGGGCCCAGAATCACATCCCGACAGTCACACAGTATATACTGTTGGCAGCAGGGTGACCTTCTGCTTAGGAAAATTAAAAAGCCCATTCCAGTAAGCACAGAAAACTAGTCTTCAGTCAAATCCTGAGGCAAAGGTACACCCCACCCTCTTATCCCTCTTCCTTCCCCCATTTAATCCTCCCTGTTATCAGACAAATGTTCTCAAAAAGCAAAGATGAGCAACTAAATGACAATACTTAAAACATATTTACTAGTATCCTTTTGTTTTACACTCTCAAAAGACAGAGAATTTTCCTTTTCTGAGGCTTCTTTCTATTTAATTTTGAGTTTTTTACCCAGATCTTTGCTGTGTGGTTCACCAGGAATGTAGAGATTACACCATTAGAGAACAACATAGCTTAGCTCTCTAAATTATCAACATAAAGAACAATTCTTGAATTCTCTTGACTTCTGCAGTTCATTTCTCACCCAAATCATTCATTATGAAATTATGCTGGGGACGGGGATGAGGGAGGGCAGCCAGGGACAAGTAAACCAAAATATTATCACATGGTCATTGAAGTAACCCATAATTTAATTTACAAGTAGAACTGGAGAATTTCAGGCATTTCTTAAGAAGGCTGTCTTTCATTTCCTGGAGGTTTGGGCTTCTTCTTGTTTCGGTTTTGGTTTGGTTATTGTTGTTGTTTCTGTTTTCTGAGCCTTTTCATTAATGGAACACACTAGAATAAACAGGAGATTTTTTTCTATAAGCCACTAAGATGCAGACTGTTTCAGAAAAAGTACTTCCAAGTATTACCCATTATGAAACACTGTTAAGGGAGGTTTTATGTGTTCCTAGCAAATCAAACAACAGTACTGGATTTCTCTCCTGAGATATACAAACCCGCAGGTATGACATGAAGCCTGGTGAATGTAATATATTCAAGCAGAAATCTTTGCACACATACATCTAATTATAAAAATAGTAATTTGGGTGGGGATTTTTTGCCTGTAACAGCAGCCATTTTATCCAGATATTTTTCCCCCTTGGATTTGCTTTTTCCTCCCTCAGAGATAGAAAATAATAACTTGTAAACCATATTTTTAAAGTGTTCTGCAACAGTATGGTTAAGTTAAAGTGACCCTGATCCCACATCTCAATGAGGTCACCATTCTGCAAGGGGAAATATATGCCAGATGCTGCAAGCATTCTGTGGGCTTGGGAAGAAAGGACAATGGAAAGGTTGTCTTGGTTTTCTTCTGAAGCTCTTAATAAGGAGCAGTCCTGTGTCAGAACTTTGAGTCAAATGCAAAGAATCTGCCTTGACTCCTAAAGCTGTGACAATGCCAAGCATGTTTTCTAAGCAGAGTTCAACATTATTTCTAATGTGCTGGTTTACATTGGCAGAGTTCCAAGTTAAATCTCTATATCTGTCCTAACCAGGGGGTTCTATCTTACACCTATCAAGTTTTCAGAAAGCCCCTCTTCTAGACGATTAAGCATGCTGCAATATGATGCTCTTATAGAAACTCTCAGTTGTAAAAAAAAATTAATGTTTACACACCTCAAGTTCTACCAGTTTGATTTGTAATGAAGACTGTGAGACATATATATCTCATTCATGGCATGTTTGACATTTTCGGAAATTTACTGTCTATGGAAAATGCAGCCTCAGTGGAATTACCACTTTTTGCCTCATCTATAGAAATGTCACCCAGTTGTGAAGAGATTTCACACGAGAAACTCTGATAAGTAAAAGTGCTAATTAATCTGCAGGCATTTTACAGCCCCTTTTCACTGCCACCCACTGAAAGCTTCCATATGTTGACACCTCTTTAAGGGATCCCTGGATCTCAAAAATCCCCATGCTCCACTCTTAAGTCATGCTGGTGTTAGCTTACAACTTGTGGACTTTGTATTCCAGGAGGCTCTTGGCTGGCAGTAAGGACAGCTCACTGCACTTTGGGTCCAGCATTTCAGTATAACATCTCCAGAGGCAGTTAGGCTGTGTTGCTGCTGTAATTTCACTTCCTGAAAAGTATTTCTGTGGATACGATTGCTCTGTTACACTCTGAAAAACCACAGGGTAAAAACGAAAAATGAAACCTTTCCATCTCAAGAATGGATTAACCCTTTCTCTGCTACTCCTGCCTCCTGCTGTGCTAGATACATCACCTAATTTCATCCGCTGAAGACTTCCAGTTGATGCTCCAAGATGGCAAACTCAGGCTTACTGTTGGATTCAGCAGACAGGAATGTCTTGAATCCCAGCACATATCAGGAAGCAGTGAATATGCAGGCAAATTTGAGACTAGGGAACTCCCCCCTACTCCCAGTCCTAGTTAGATCTGAAGATGAACTGCTCATCATCCTGTGAAAGAGGGTGTCTGGTGTGGGGAAACACTAAAAAGTGTAAGCAAGTTTCACTTAAATCTGGAGGCTTGCATAAATATAACCCTTCTGTGTATAAATGCTACGTGTCAAAATGTTCTGAAATTTGTTTTCAGAGTAGGATTTCACACACCTATGTAAAAGAGGGAGATTTATATGGGCATGTTTCTTATTAAATGAAAACTTGCTACTGTGGGACAAGACACAAAGCAGTGAGAGACAGCAAATTATCTCTCCTTGTTCATCGTGACTTTGCTTTTCAGGGATTTGCATTTTTTTCACTGAATGCACTGATATTGTGTTCAAATTTACAAACAGGTTTTCTCCATGGACAGAAGAGTGACACTAACTTCTTTAGTGTCATGACTGATTATACTTTTTTTTATTTTTATTATTCTGTTTATTATTATTAGATATATTTTTGGATTTTAGGGTGGTATTTGAAGTGAGACATGATGGAGAATAAGCTCATTCCCAAAGGCTAGCTAAGATTTCCAAGTATTTTTTCAAAGTATGATTTAAAACCTTTGTGACAGGAAAGGAAATGAAATCTTGAAATCAGAGAACGAAGTGTAATGAATAATCTGGAAAGGAGATTTGATAAAATAAAAGGCAATTTAAAAAAATTTGAAAATGGAGTGACTACAACAAAATGTACAGAGATTAAATGAGGTGCGGTAAAAAGGATCAAAAGTTGCCAAAATTCTTCACACTGAAATCCCAAAATCAGGGAAGAATGGTAAACAACGAGACAGGAGAAGAAATTGATGAAATGAAATGCTAAAAAAAGAAAAAAAAGGAGAAAATTCTGAAATGAAGTGAAAACAATAAAAGCAAATGGGATAACATGAAGTCAGGGGAAGGGACTGAAGCTTGACCAATTGATCCTCATTGCAATCACAAGATTTCATTTCCTTTCCTGAAAGGAGCAAAACATTTAGTCTCAAATATTAAAAAAAAATCGAATCCTCACCTATCTCTAGACAATCCAGCTGACTACACAGGAGCAGCAAATAGTCATATTTTTTGAAAATCAAGCCTTACCTAATAAAGTTGGGCACAGATAAAGCCATTCATAACCAGAATGAATCCTACTGGATGATAAGGAGAAATGGCAATGTAAGGCATCATACAGGAATTCATCATGTATAGTGTGGATGGTAGAAAGACAAGGAAATTCTAGTCAGCCTTGGTGAATACAGTATTAAATTTGAATTTTCAGAATAGGCTGGGGCATTCAGATACCCAGTTTCACTTGAACAAATACATAGTTAAATGTGAAATGATGTTTCATAGGGAAAAAAGTATCTTAAAGTACCGATTCAGGTGAATGACTGTCTAACACCATTAAGCACTTCAGTAAGCTAACGCTTTAAATTTTTAAAATTAGCATCAATGTTTCCATGCCCTCTCATGTCTCCCTTTTATACGCCATGTGTTTTCAGCCTGCCAGGTAAAGCAGTTGCTTCATTACCTGTGAATAAAGCTGGAGAAAGAATCCCAATATTTATCGCATAAAAACTGAAAACAACTATTTCAATATTCTTATGTGTGCTGGGTTTTAAAACAGTAACAGCAGTATTTACACGTCTCTGTTGTGTTATAGGTATTACTTTGACACAGTCGTGTAGGTATTCCCAGGGATGGAGAAGTGGCAGAGAACCATAGCAGGCAGAGGAAGAGTCCCCTGTTTCTGTGTGAGAGCTGAAAGCCCTTCAGTTTTAGAAGGAGGAAGGTGGCAAAGAAGGACATTCTTTGTAGGGTAGTCCTGCGGGTGGAAGGCCTCCTGGATCATGCATGGAAAGGAGTCATGAAACAATGTGGAAAAGATTCGTGTCTCTTTCAGGTAAAGTAATAATTGTACGTTGATTTATTTTATTATACATCACTTGTTCTAAACACACTCACGAACAACCAATGCTACTGTTATGAGGGGTATGTCTGCTGACAGCTTCTCAGAAGCTGGGAAAATTATTTGCTGCATTCTATTTAGTACTGGGGACATTTCAATATTGCACTTTGGTCTTCTGAGGTGCAAAACCACCCAGTTATTTAATCTCAATCAGAAGAATCCACCAGCCTTGCATCAGCACCTGCTGCTTTTGTGTCTCCTTTAACCTACTTGCCAGTGATCTGAAGCAGCAGCAAGATCCACAGTGGCTTCATCGTACTGTGTGACAGTATAAAGCACAAGAAGGAACCGGAAGAAAATAGTTACAAAAAATAAAGAATAAAGACAGGGCAAATCAAACCACAGGAGTCAGCAAAATGATTTTTTTAAAAAATAAATTTTACAAAACTTAATTCATTGATGAAAACACATGCTTGCTAGTAGTGTGAACATGCCAAGATACAACTGTGAAATATTGCTGAAAAAGCAGAGCTGTGTAACAAATATTAACCTATTAACTACTAACCAGTGAAAATGAGTTTAAAACAGGTTGTAGAAATACTTGCTTTCATGACTGAATAGCAGGTTTTCTGCGGGACTTCAGTGAGAGATAATAGTGAACATGAGAAGGGCTGGTATTTCATCAATGAACTGCCATGAAGTTTCAGAAAAGGCAAGGAAGCGGAGTTGAGCAAAAGCGAAGACTAAACAGCAGGTGCCAGGGTCCCAGTGGAGAGGAGGAAGGGTGATTCCCAGATTTCCATTGAGGGCTTCCGGAGAACAGTTTGCCAGACATATATAACATTAAACTATGCAATTTCACCCAGGGGCGGCTGGCCGATAATCGGATATATGGAACCGTGACGTTATGATCCGATGGTGGATGTCACAGGGATCACGTACAGACAGAGCTGTGTTCCCGCGGTTCCCGATATCCCGACCCCCCGTGCCGCTCCCGCCCGCCGTCCCGCCTTCCCCGGGGCGGGGAGATCTCGCCATGGCGGGGTCCGGCGGGGAGCGGGGCGCGACCCTGGACCTCTGGGGGCACCTGCGGCCGCCGCGCTGGGAGGCGGCGGGCGACGAGGAGGAGAGCGACGAGGATTTCGAGGAGGAGCCGCTCTTGGTGGAGGATGCGCTCCTGGAGGCCGCCGGGCGGGAGCTGTCGGCCGCGCTGCCCCCGCGCCGCTCCGGTGAGGGCCGGGCCGGGCCGGGCGGGTGCGGTGCCCTCCTGCTCGGGGTCGGGGCTCAGGGCAGCGGGGAGCGAGCGGGGCCCGGCGCTGCGGGAATGGCGGCGGGGCAGGCGGTGCTCGGCCCGGCTCGGCTCCCCACGAGGGCGCGGGCGGCCCACAGGGAACCGGGGTGGTGGTGAACCGGTAGTGCAAGGGAAGCGTGGCCTGTGCTCTTCTGGGGCACAGCATTGCAACAGGAAGGAAACATAACGTTTTCCCATTCAAGTTAACTTTCACAAAAAAAACCCCGCTTCTCTCTTTTTTTTTTTTTTTTTTTTTTTTTTT